>CM022471.1:25434583-25505503 GCA_011952105.1 Coreoperca whiteheadi
CAAAGTCGATCATCGACCTCCGACCTAGGGCGTCCTGGTGCCACGTGCACTGATGCACCCCCCCCCCCCAATAATATATTTGAGGATTTTCAGTCAGGATTTAGAGTGCATCATAGCACAGAGACAGCACTGGTGAAAATTACAAATGTCCTTTTAATTGCATCAGACAATCGACTTGTCTGTGTCCTTTTTTTGTTAGATTTTAGTGCTGCATTTGACACCACTGATCATCACATCCTATTGGAATTAAAGGAACTGCACTAAGCTGGTTTAAATCCTATCTATCAGACCGATGTCAGTTTATACATGTTAACGATGAATCGTCCAATGAATGGACCAATTCTATTAACATTACATATGCTTCCTTTGGGCAATATTATTAGGAAACACTATATAAAGCTTCATTGTTATGCGGATGTACCCAATTATATTTATCGATTAAGCCAGATTAAACTAATCAGTTAGTTAAACTTTAAGCATGCCTTAAGGACATAAAAACCTGGATGACCTGCAATTTTCTGAAGTTAGTGTGCTTGGCCCCGAACACCTCCGAGACACACTATCAGCGGATATAGTTACTACTTCAAGGACTGCCTTTTTTCACCTACGTAAAATTGCAAAAATCAGGCACTTCCAGTCTCAAAATGATGTAGGTCATATGGTCCAGGCTGGATTTATGCAATTCCTAATTATCTGGCTGCCTGAAAAAGTCCCTTAAGACTCTCCAGTTGATCCAGAATGCTGCGGCACGTGTACTGACAAGAACTAGAAAAGAGATATTTTCTAATATTAGCTTCTCTGCACTGGCTCCCTGTAAAATCCAGAATACAATTTAAAATCCCCCTCCTCACCTACAAAGCTCTTAATGGTCAGGCACCATCATATCTTAAAGAGCTCATACTACCTTATTACCCCACTAGAACACCTAGAGTCTCCAAAAGTAGAACGGGAGCCAGAGCCTTCAGCTATCAAGCTCCTCTCCTGTGGAATCAGATCCCAGTTTGGGTTCAGCAGGCAGACACCATTTCCATATTTAAGAGTAGGCTAAAGACTTTCCTCTTTGATAAAGCTTATAGTTAGGGCTGGCTCAGGTGAGTCCTGAATCATCCTGCTATAGGCCTAGACTGCCAAGGGACTTCCCAGGATGCACCTCTCGCCTCACCTCTCTCCTCCTCCATCCGTATGCATTCTCATCCCATAAATGCATGTTCCTAACTCGACATCTTCCCTCTCCCGTAGTTTTATGCTTTCTCGTCCCTCTCTTCTCTCTTACTGTCACTTTTTGCAGGTATTTCTGCCTCTGGAGTGTCATGATTCATTGTCTAGTTTGGTTTCAGTCAACACCAATTTGTGTTCTGTCTTATTTTGAAATATCTAACCCCTGTCTCTGTTTTCAGATTCCCTTCCTGCCCTCATGTTCCACTCCTCTGTGATTGTGTGCTCCGCCCCCAATATGCTCCACCTGTGTGTTTCCCCTGTTCCGTGCCAGATTGTCTCTACCCTCATGTGAGCTTTCCAGCGTCCTTCCGAGTGTTTCCCTAATGATTCGTTTTCCTTGTGCCTTCTCAGTGCTTTATATTCCTAGTTACCGACCTTTGCCTGCGGAGATGTGGAATCTGGATCTGTGATTGAGGCAATCTGCTAGGGCAGTGCTGCTGTGTCTATGGTCTAGGGGGCAAGTGGCTTGGGTCCTGCTCATTGGGCTCCACCTGGAGCTGCTCAATTGTCCTTCTGGATCCATCCTCTACTCTTATGTTTTACATACTACACTTTTCATCATAATTATATATACTACAATTTCATCATAATTGTATGCACTATGATTTTCTGTTATGAATCTATTCTGTACATACGACATCTATTGCATGTCTGTCTGACCTGGGGTTTCTAACATTTTTTTTCCCTGTTAAAATGTTTTTTTGGGGTCGTTTTTCCCTAGTAGAATCGAGGGTCTAAGGACAGAGGGTGTTGTATGTTACAGATTGTAAAGCCCTTTGAGGCAAAATTGTGATTTGTGATATTGGGCTATATATATAAATAAAATTTAATTAAAATTGAAATTGAACAGATTTGTGCCTTGAGTCTGACTCGAATTCAAGTCCTGTGGCTTAAGTCATATCTCTGCATGTATGTCACAAGTTGACAGAGCCAATTCCTATGAAAATCCAAAACAACAATCCCCTGCTCAAGTCTTGGAAACCTGAATCTGAAAGAATATTGGCTGGGCATCATTGCTCTAGTTAAGAGTATAATCTCTCCTTCCTTATTGGGTCCTGTATATCTCCAATCATGTTCTGATTATGTTGCTGTCAATCAAGATTCCTCCGCTTTTGCTTTTGTGAGAGTGTCACAACTTTTTAGTCCACAAGGCTGAAGTCTAAAATTATGTCTAAGGTGATCTAATCCATTACTAAAGTCTGACTTAAGTCCAAAGTATAGCTGTCAGGTACACAGCTCTGAAATGGTGTGCTACTAACTTTATTATCTATTAATCTGAATGTTAAAATGCTGCTGATATGGTAATAAAGAATTTTTCAGAAGTTGAGGAAATGTGCCTTACATGCCAGTTGTCTGTGAAGGTTTCCAGGAGTCTCTGTATGACCGGCGCCTCTCCAGGTAGTCTAAAGGCCTCCAGGTAAAGCCGCAGGGCCTCATCAATACGAAGCCCCTGGAAGGTGAATGTGCTGCAAAACATTATTAGAAAAAGCTTACATTTTTTAACAGTTTAGGCATTATTCAACAACACCAACAAAAACAACAATGTTTCATGGGAACCAAAACCTCTTCACCCTTTAAGATCAGATTCTACAATAACATTTACATGATCAACAAATGCACAAAATGCCATGGAATTTCAACCTACTTTACAAAGCTGTCTAGGAGCTCCATGTTCTTGCGATCACTGATGTACTCGCCAATCATCTTTTTGTCCAGTCGGGGGTTTTCTCTGAGCCACTGGGCCACCTGGTTGTTGTCAGTTGGGTTACTGAGGAGGCCTTTCTCCTGCAGGAACTGGATTCCCTTCTTGGGCTTCTGGTTAAACTGCTCTGTGCCTGTGATCAGCAGCTGGATACATAACAAAAAAGGCAGGGCAGTTTGAAGGTGTAGTATTAGATTTTATAACTGGTTGTGGATGTTACAACAAATGAAGATCAATCAATACCTTTTTCTTCATTCTAATTTCCATCAACTCTTGGGAATTGGGTAAACATGACGAGAAACGTTCGGGCTTTTTCGGGGCTATCTTCTCAGCTGGAGGAAAAAAATAAAAAATTATATTAGCTTCAACTGACTGTTTCAATCACAAGACTAGGAAGACTTTAAAGTAAAACTGTGTATAAGATCAAAGTCTCACCAGTGTCACTATCTCCTTGATCCTGTTGACCCAGTCTCATCTTCTCTGCCATCAGATGTCCACTGGTTGGTGGACACACTGGTGCATTCTTAGCTTCCGTAAGACTCAAACCATTGGTACTGCCCAGTATATTAAGATCTGAAGACAAAAGGAACACAATAACAGATCCAGAGTACCCCTTTAACTTTCACTTCACTCTCCTGCCCTCCAGGCACAGGTACAGGACCCTGATATGGAGAAGGGCTCGTTTCAAAAAGAGGTTTGTACCATCTGCAATTTCAATTCTTAACAGGCTACAGAACTGAACTTCTTTGTTTTGTTGTTGTTTGTTTGTATATATGTTTTGCCAGTCGCGTGTACTGTATGACAGTCTGTGAAAACCAATTTCCCGTTAAGGGACAATAAATATCTATCTATTTGTTCTTTTAAAAAACAAAAAAAACTATCAAGGCCAACACTGGCATTTTTGCACTGAAGCTATTGATCAATGACATTTGTAATTTTTATTTAATATCTTTAAATTTCTAATTTTTTGATAGCCTAAAAATAAAATTTAGTATTAGTATTAGAAGAAAGAGAGTAAGACTACTAGTAAATAATAATAAAAACAACAGAGTTAAAGCACTCCTTTTTTAAGGTTCTAACTGTCAAATGTCCATCAAGTTGCAGGTAAATGTGTGCAGTAGTGTGTATTGCAGTAGTGTGTATACCATTTGAAGTGTCTATTCCGTTTTTGGTTGAACGTTCTCCCTCTGTCAGCAGTGTTTCTGCCTGGTCTTGTTGAACAGTACTGTTGACCACCTTGGCCTGGCAGTGGGCTTCAGTGCTATCAATCACTGTGAGCAGAGCTTCCAGTGACAGGAGGTGGGTGGTGTAGAGCTGCCCTGACACTGGGAATGCATTCTGTAGCGAGAGGGTGAAACACTTTTTTGAGTAAAATATTGCTATTCATTTAACATACAACCATCATTAGAAGCATAAAATAAAAACTAGGCTAATCTCTACACAGGGTTTCTGCAGTGTACACCAAATAAATTCAAGACTTTGTAAGACCTTTTCAATGCATTGCAATACAATGCAATTTAGTAGCCTTTTCACAGTCATACTAGCCAAAGAACAAGAGAAAAAAAATCAAATTCAAATTTTTTGCAAAATTTGAGACTTTTCTCTTTTTTTTATTTTTATTTTATTTTTTTAAATAAGATTCTTTATTGTCACATACACAATCAAACACAGCACAACAGTCTAGTGAAATTCAATCTCTGCATTTAAGCCATCCTAATTATTAGAAGCAGAAGGCAGCCGATGCGCTGGGGAAGCAATTTGGATTTCAGTGTCTTGCCAAAGGACACTTCAACATGTGGCCGGGGGGGAGCCGGGACCGAACCGCCAACCTTCCAATTGGTGGAGAACCTGCTCCCCCACAATGCCACAGCCGCCCCTGAAAAAAATCTGAGTCACCACCAAGGATTCAACCTATGACTCGCAGATATCAACAGTGACGCACTGGCCGGGAATAAGCCAATGACCTTCTTTGCTAATGTAGCTGGCAGTAGTAAAAGTTCGCTGCAGGTCTGATGCTTTTTAAGACTTTAGATAACCGAAAAAATCTAAAGTTTTAAAATCCATCAAATCAGTGGTGAAGAAAACGACATTAAAAAAAACAGTAGATAAAGTGGATAGCAAATGTGTTCACCCACCCACAAATTTTGCATTTTTTCTTGTACTACAAAATTGTGATAGAATAAATGTAATTACTTGAAGTTTATTCACTTCACTTGAGGGTCAGCCTTGCCAACAAGGACTTCCACAGTCTTTTGTACAACAAAGATTCCACTGGGCACAGTAGCCAGACGGCAGTTGGAGGTGATCGCAGCCACTCTAAACAATGCTCGTGATTCCATGAGACGCACCGCGGAGCATTATAGAAGCATCCCAGACGTAGCTCTCCACTCTGCTCCGCTTAAAATACATGCCTAGTCTATTTTTGACAGAAGCCGCATCAAGCTGCAGAGCAAGCCAGGCAGGAAGTCATACACCCTGTACAGACTCTTTATATATCAACAATAAACACAATTAAAACAGACAAAAAACAAATCAAAAACTAGCCTACCCATGGTAGAAGCACAAAAATCAAGGAAAAATCGCTCCACTTTTGAAACACTCCTGAGGGAGTAAAAATCTGTGTGGAGGACGAAACAAAACTGCGTCGCAGACGCAACGTCATAGAGCCACGCCCAGTGGAATCAAGGCATTCAAATCTTCATCATCCATATGCTTAAAGCTATACTATAAGGGCATGCTACCTTGGAAAGCAGCTTGGTGAGATCCTCAAACAGATTGGAGCAGTAGAAGTCACAGTCATAGTTGATGTACAGCTCAGTGACAAAGCTGGGGATCCTCCACAGCTGGACCAGTGCCTCCAGAGCCATCTCCTTCATCTCATAGGGCATCTTAATGTTCTCTGACGTGATGATGTCTATCAGTTTCTTTAGATACATCTGCCAGTTCAGCACACAGGGTGATGACTATTAGGTCCTCAGGATCAGTTTTACCATATATTTGGATTGCATTCGAATCACTTTAGATGACAGTCAATTGAAAGAGCTTAAAGATAATGATTGATGAATTAAAAATAGAAACAAGAACAAACTAGTTACATAGTTACCTCGAGCTGAAACTTTAGGTGTACTCTCATGCTTTCGAAAAGCAAGAAGCAAACTCGTACGGAGGAAGCATATAGGTTCATACGGTCCAGACACAGCAACTACAACACAGACAGAAATCATCGGAAAAGACACAGAAAATCGGAATCTCAGAAAATCAGTCTAGTTTTATCTGAATATTTTAGATTTTGTTCTTGATGACAGTTCACTCATTTACTGTCAGTGAATATTTGCTTCTACTTTGACCTACTTGGAATCAAAGCCTGAAGGCTAAAATTCTTACACTGTGCTGCAATAACAGAAATGATACAAGAAACCTCTTTTAGCTTTTACATATAACTTGACAAACAAACTAATGGATCGCACAAAGTGGCAGAGATAGAAAATTGTTCAAAAAATCATCGCGCTGCAGCCTCTCCCTTGCTCTCTATGTTGGGGCTGAGCTCCTCCAGATAAACACCAACACACTCATATACGGAGCGAAGTCAGTGAACAGCAGTACAGAGAGGACGCAGTGGAGACAGTGAAGTGAACCAGGTGAAGTGAAGATGACGCAAAAATTACTAGAGTTGACAACAACTACGCTCAATACTGTAAGTAAGTGCAATAAAACCTTTGCAAGTAAAAAGCCAATACTTTATCAATACACCTGTTCAAAAAGCATAAACGTGTAGAAAGCGATATTTTAATCCGCTCTGTCTGCAGTCTTTCATTCACCGCCACTATCTTTTACACAAGCTCAGCTAATAGTGAATTGTTACAAAAAGTAATTGTTACTAAAATGAAAGCTGTCTGTATGTAATCTAACTGTAGTCTAGCTTAGTTTGTCACATATCACATGTCATGTATCATTCTTGTAAACCTAGTTGCTGGCTGAGACAAATCAGCCCCTCCTCTCTCTATCAGCGGTACCTGCAGGCCGTTAATCATATCAGCAGCAGAGGGAGGAGGACAGAGGACAGGATGAATGACTGGTAGCGACTGATCTGTGTTCTTAATTCTTTCTAAACTTCACGCAGTATTTTGATGTCAAGAATATGATTTATTTTATTGACATTTTAGATTTGTTTCCAGTGACTTTGCTGTTATAAACATTACTGTTGCTGCTCTGGAAACATTTAGTTGTCTTTTTTAAATATTAAATTTTAATCCTGTTCTGAATCTATTCTTTTTTAAAATAACATATTTTTTAAAAAGCAATTATTTAGCAATGAAAAAGAACCAATAAGAGTATTGACAAAGAACCGAACTTATAAGGAGGATCGATAAGATTAGTAGTATCGATAAAATCAATACCCATCCCCAAATACAACTACGAGCATTCATTTCTACATTCTCTTCACCTGGAAGAGATGTCTGCAGAGCTCATCTTTGACCAGTCCCAATAAAGTCTGGTAGTTAGCAATGTGTGCCGACTCAAGTGCTACAGTCAGCAGTTGCAAGCCCATGTGCATCATGGCGTCAGTGTTGTGGCGGTCATTGGGGTTGGTCAGTGAGATCAGGAAGCGAAAAAGCTCCCTTAGACATGGCAGGCCATAAGGGATGAGGGATGCTCCTACAGGGGAGACAAGAGGAGGACAGAGGTTAATGAAGAACCCCATAACTCTGTAGATACATTTTTATCTGACAAGTAAAGAAAATGTCCCCTGTGTAAAGAAAACACAGTTACTGTAAAATGTGGAGCTCTCAAAGTAAACTTGCTAGCGCTGATTGTTGAGTTCAAAGATTATCAAAAGCAACTGTTTGCTTGTAAACGGTTATCAAGAGAAACAAACCATGAAAGTGAAAGCACGAGAGAAATCAGACATTTAAAAACCCTCTGTATCTTTACCATCTCTTTGCGTGGACTGTGTAAAACGGACTCCTCTGGGATTGACATAGTCCATGTCATGGACAGAGGTGCTGTCTGACTGCTCTGTAATGGAGTCTTTGTCCTCCAGAACCTCAGGGATGGACTCCACTGAGGCTGATTGAGCTTGTTCAAACTCCCTCCCCTCAGACTAGACACAAATGGAAACAAATAAATCATAAGTCAACATGAAAGTCACATACCAGCTCCACAAAAAAATATAGAGGATCTAAGTAGAGTTACTTGAGTACACACACAGAGCCACCAACAATAGACACAATTTAAAAAAAAATGAATATGAAGATAGGAAAAAAAATTATTGATATTGTTTGTGATGCAAGAACTGATCATGAGCAAACAGGAGATTGTTGTTCATCCTACTGATATTCCAAACAGCCATACCTGTGCATCCAGAAAGCCAGGCTCAGTCCCACAGAATGTGGTATTGGTGTTTGGGGTGGTTGCTGATGAGCTAAATTGTTCCAGGTCAGAAAGGTCTTCCCTGGATGTGGCTTTGGAACAGGTGTCCAGGCCACTGTCTGTGGTTGTAGGGCTGGAAATGGACGAAGCAGCACTGTCTGAAGCTGGTAGGCTAGAGGTGGACAAGCCTTGCTCAATAAATGGTACACCACCTAACGGAAAAGAGATGCCATTCAGCTGCATGCACAAATGTATACTTTTTTACATCCATGTAAAAATCAGTAGCAATATGTAAGTTCCACCACAAATTCTTTATGCTTTTGTTTGCCAGAAAATAGGGTCAATATTAGACATATCTTCATGAAAAGGGGCATGTTCTCCTTGTTATACTTTTTAACTTACCGGGATTTTTAAAACAAAAGAACAGACAACTGCGGAATTTGAATTTCAGCTTCTAGAAAAGGTCACTGATGATTGTGAGTGTACTATTACAATAGTGTGTCTCTTACCTGAAAGGTTGTTGTTGCTCAGAGTGCTGGACTGGGTTGGGTCCATCTGGCCAGTGGGACTTCGGACCATGTGGCGCGGTGGCCTTGGCGAGCGTTTCTGCTTCTTCCATTTGGATGACTCACTCATCCCACCAGCACGCATCTTCAACTACAAAAAGCAGAGTGGATCACTGAGTAAGGCCTCTCCAAACACAGTGTACTGCTGGACCATCATTACCGATTAAGGCCATGACTGAATAGGATGCTTGATCTCTTTTAAAATTTGTCCAACTTTTTCTTCAGAAATTAAGAGCTGTAGCTGTGAGAATTGCCAGTAATAGAATGGAAGTTTAAAGGGTACAATTACACCTACAGTAATGCTGTAATACAACAATACAACAATTTGTAAGCTGCATTTTTTAGCTCTAAAAGGGGTACTCTTTAGACTGTTTTCAGGTGTTGGGGAATGTGAAAAAAGTTGTATAAAGCCTTTTGAGGCTCCAAAATGAGGGTGGGTAAAGTTTGATAAACGTCATCAAGTGATGTCACTTAAGTCAGTGTTGGTTGGGACTGAAGACTAAAAGTTTGAAAATGAAAAAAACCTTGGGGTTAGAAAGAAGTGAGCTTATCAGACCTCTGTGGCACCTCATCTTTGGTTTGAGGTTAGCAGCCCGAAGCTACATTAGCCGCTACTAGCAGACAGGATTCTCTGAACTGTCAGCAGTCAGGTTACATTGTGGGTGATGTTGGCAAGGACAAAGAATATATGGAATAAAAAAGATGTTATCTTGGATTCGGCTGCATCGATTTTGACCATCCACCGTGAGTTTGACAATGTTATAGTGCAATGATGCAATATGCAATGATAAATCAGTGAAGTACTCTTTGAAGTGAAGGACTGTCTCAAATAAACAGCTATATATTTTCACTCCCTCAGCATTACAAAATCTACATGTTAAACTGTCCCAGGGCAGATAAAAAAACCTCATTATTTCTTTGCGGAACATAATTTGGCAAGACTATAGTTAATTATGGTAAAAAAAAACAGCAAATGTAAATTTCTAAAGCAAACATACACCTGTCATAATAATTTTGCATAACATAACTGAGACAAAAAGGGTAACATAAAAAGAACCCCCTTTGATAACCATGGTTCTCTGAGAAATGAATGATGTATCTTATTTTGGGAAGATACTGAGTGAGGTTGAAAAGAGAACACAGTATTAAAACAAACACAACTTCAGCTGTGAGTTAAGCAGGTCATTTCGTAAGACAATGCACAGAAAAAAACACCACATTATGTACATGCACACAAATACTGTACACTATGAAGATCAACTGCTACTTACTGTATACTGCGTTTTTGTGGGCTGCTGTTATTTTAAAATGTTCTGTAAAGGTACTGTTTCTGTGTGAGTGTTTATTTATTTAAACTATTTACAGTTTCAGACACTTCTAAATCTGTTTGGTGACCTTATTTAACCTTTTTTAAAATGAAAAACTACTGAGACATGCTCTATCCTGCAACAACTGAGAAAGCATATGGGTGGGCATGATATACAGCAGCAGCATGAGGGTGTAAACCCAAAAAAAGATTCCATTAAAAATTGAATTTAATAATATACAAATGTAATGTAAGCAAGCACAAGAACAGACATGTCATAGTGAACTATGTTTAACATGATAAAAGACTATCCAGAAACATCTACATCAGTTGCTTTGTTCTTTAATAACAGATGGTAATTTCTTAATACAGCACATGTCAAGTTCCTTCTTCTAGCCAAGTTTACAGACTAAAGAAGAGGGAGGTTAGTGAGGTCTTAAAAAAGGACAGGGGAAAGGTTACGTTGAGAGATTCTCCAGCCTAAATACTGAAAGTCATCTTCCTTACCTGCACTCGTTTGTTTCTCCACAAGATATTGTAAGCCTCAGAAGAGAAGGGGAGTGGGCAGGTGCCCGTGATTAGTGATGGGTAACATGTCAGCAGTGGGACCAACACAAAACACACTCGAGCATACACGTTTATACATGATGGGAGGGGTGTGGGATCCATAACAGGGCACAAGGTTTTGAGAAACAGACATAGCCAATATAGGCTCTAACCACTAGGGAATGAGCAGCCAGCTAATGTGCAGGCAGTGTGAGTGGACAGGCAGAACATGCAAAAAGCAACAACCTGCTGGAACAACTGCTTCCAGCTCACTATTCAGGTCTCACAAAAATACTACACATTAACAGCGATACGACAGCCCTTCAAACAAAATGGCAAAAAGGGATAGTTTGACTTGGGGTGTCTTTATACAGTATGTAACTTGTTTTCATTGGTATGAACCATAGTACAAACAATAGTGGCCCTCTTTGGGGCCGTCCCATCCACTGCACGAGGGACAGTTAGCTAATATTTCCAATGAAAAGCTTAGGGAAGCCGTTTTGTGCTGCTCTTATCCTGCTCCATGGACACTCCCTGCTATATTAACATTAAGTCTCTACATCCAATTTGCTTTACGTTTAATTTGTTGCACATTTATGTAAATCTCTAGCTTTCTATTTGTGCACTTTGCACATATTTTTTTCTTATACGGTGAACAGCATAGTCAATATTTTGCACATTCCATCCTCTTCATTTTGAATATATAGATATTTTACATACTTTAATTTTAAATTTCTATATTACATTTATGACGCCGGACTTTTACAGTACTTGTTTCTGTTCTCTTACTTTGTTTATTTTGACCGTTAGGCAAATTTCTGGTATGGGAAAACCTGTTTCTGATTTATCGGTGGGGAGGTTAACCAGACGTGCATTTGCCAAACCAACTAGCTAGCCCTCTTCCATTAAATATCTTCTCTTGTAAAACCAAAACTTACTGTTTGAAAACACTACAGATAAAACATAAAACTCTGTGTGGCTTGTCCAAATTTGTTTTCGTGTGTGGAATGGGCTCATTGTTGCTCCTTGTGTCCAATGGGGAAAAAACACCCCCTACAACTACAGTTCTCACCCTCCATACAGCCAGTGGGGGCCGTAATGAGCCAATTCTGGCTTGGCACATCAGAATGAGGCAAAGAATATGCCACACTTCACGTAGAAAATGTACATGATTAGCCACAAAAAGGTGAGATTTATGCTTTATCAGAATTGTTTTCAACTACTATGTAGTAGACTGAAGTTTTCAAGGATGAGGACTTACATGTACATCAACTTTTCACATCTGATAAAGAGCAGTATGCAGTCACTTCCCTAACTGTCAGTTCACATATACATACTGAAATAGATGGGTTCTCTCTAGTCTCTTGTGAGCTTGAAGCTTGCAGACATGTTAAGTGTTGAGCACATCATTTGCATACTCAGCTCTAACTGGGCAGTTATTTGTCACGTTGCCACTATACTGGCAAAAGACAAAGTTGTTTATTTCCTGCAAATTTTACCGATGTGTTACCATGAAATGCATAAAGTTGAACCTTTTTCAACTGCCCCACATTGCAGCCCTGGGAGACTTTTAGAGTCACAGTGGGCAGAGGTCCAACTTGCAATCAAGTTGGATCTCTGGGTGGGGACATTGGCAATGAATTGCCCGTTAAGGATGTATGGCAGCATTTGATACTTCCAGTATTTTGACAGCCACTGCTCAAACTACTGTTCTACCGCTTAATGTTCTTATTTTCATTAGTTAGAGCAACTAGAATGTGTAATGGTGGAATAACATCTGTAAAGGAATTAATTCAGTGATGAATTTTTAATAACTTGAAAAGGCATGAGAAAAACTTTTTAAAAAACCCTCAATAAGACCAAAGCTTAATAGCAACACAATGCACCCTCATGCACTCTCACCAAGAAAACATGTTAACCCTGCATATGTCAGTCCACTATGCCAGTGGGCATATCACGTGGGCCAGTAAAGTTCCCTGTCTAGGCCTTCTAACATGTGTTTCTACGCTGCTCTGCACAAATAAGATCCTGAGTGTCCAGGATACAGGATGGGGTCTGTGGGAAGGAAAACAGGCAGACACAAAAGACTGGCAACTCAAACCGAAAACTACAAGTTCCAAAAAGCAAAACTGAACTGAAAGGGCAGTAACGAGATTAGAGGGGGCTGCATTGTTAAGAACAGGTGACAGCAGCAGAAACACCATAAACACCCCTGTTTATGGGGTGTTAAAGGTGTATCCAGATTTTGAGTGCTTAATTACATTGTTTAATGAATAATAGTCATTTTATCTAAATTATGTAAAGTAAATAGAGTACTGCAGATTACAATATGCAGGGATAATGTGGCTGATCTTGGTTTTTTGGACATTTAAAAACCTAAAAACAGCACAATGACAATGAGAAAAACCAAGACAGTAAAATGTGGAGAAAAACAGCACAATAATAGCAAGCATATCAAATACACATTCGACAAATCAGTTCCGTTACCTTCTTCATGTTGGCACCCACATAACTTTTGGCCTCTTCTTTAAACTGAGGTAGTCTGGAAGAAAAAAACAAAAACAAATACAATTTAATTAAGACATACATTTATCCCTAAGTTGCAGACTATTGACCTTATAGGTACAGGTAACTCTTTGTTTGTTGAATTTGTAACAAACAAGGTATTCTTTATGTTGCTAATGTTATCAGGAGATGTTAATTGCTTATTAATTTTTTTTTCCTTAATTTTAATCTTAAACTTTGTTGTTATTTGCTAGTCCAGATGCTGGTTTTAGAAAGTGGAAAACAGTGGATTTTTGCTACTTTTGCTATAAAAGTTACACAAATGTTTAACAGATTATCATAATTGTTGCAGATGATTGGACTGATTGATCTTTATAAAGGTCAGTATATCTTAGCCTCTACTGTTTATTTTAAATTTGTCTATTGTGAATCCCCCAACTCAACAGAAGTGCAATACTAAAGTACTGTAATTTATTTTCTTAACCTAAAACATGATGAAACAATTAATAAAAAAGGAATGTAGAACGTGTCCTGAGCTGCTTAAGATGCAATATA
Organism: Coreoperca whiteheadi; assembly: GCA_011952105.1. Classification (NCBI taxonomy): domain Eukaryota; kingdom Metazoa; phylum Chordata; class Actinopteri; order Centrarchiformes; family Sinipercidae; genus Coreoperca; species Coreoperca whiteheadi. The sequence continues at coordinate 25,448,352 of CM022471.1, forward strand.
ACAGTGGGAATCTCAAAATTTTAAACCTGAGCCAATAAACTTTTCTAGCATTTGATGAGCAATGCTGGCTGCTGTTCTCAAAGCATCACACAAAGAGTGTGTGTGTATGTGTGTGTGTGCGCCACTAGGTTTCTGTGGACTCTAAAGCATTGCTGGAAAATAAGATGTCCCCAGACACGCACACATAGACAAAAAAAAAAAGGAGCGGGCAGCCCCCTCCTGACATTAACGCTGCGTTAATAGAGTGTTGTCTTGCTAGTACGATTATTGGATGATCTGTGGGTCCAACAGATTAACATGTCTAATACTTTCAGTCAGGCAATCTAAGACTCCTTCTGAGGAGCTGAAGAGAGCTGCTGCTCATTATTCTCTGATGGGGGTGGAGGTGGGCAGCAGCGACCCTCTCACATCTCTATTATCCATGGTCTGTGGACTAGTGGGGGTTGGGAGATGAACATGAGCAAAAAGCGATGTGGGGCATGTGTATGTGTGTGAGCACTATCAGAAGGATGTAGTAAAAAGCCCACTCTAAATTTATATCTCCAGTTCAAGTGTAGGGATGCTTGCTTACAACTGTGGCTGATGTGCTTTTCGTTTTCCATCCATGCGCAGTAAAATCTTGTTAGGACATGATAACAAGGTGCCATACAAGAGTCCTGCTAATAACTAAAAACAGGCCAAGAATGCTTGGAGGGACTGTCAGTGAATGGCGACAAGCTTGGCAAAAACCAACACTGGACTTCACTGGAGAGAAGATAACCCATCACAAATCCTGCATCAAATAGTCTTGGTGGTTCAGAGAGTAGGAAGATAACACCACAACTTTATTTTGAGCTCTGTTTGTTCTCCAGATGTGCTCCTTCACATTCAGATGAGCAGAAAACTTTATTTGTGGCTGATTTTGCTGATTGCTTCTGCCTGGGGTCACTGGTAATGCTAATGCTGTATGTGTGTGTGTGTGTGTGTGTGTGTGTGTGTGTGTGTGTCGGTATGCGTCTTAGTATTTATGGGGCTGGGAGCTTTGCCGTTGAGGCAGAGACCAGTTTCATCTATATGCAGATCATGCGGTGTGCAGCTCAATTGACTCATCCCCTTGTCTGTGACAGAATGTGACTGGCACTCTGATGCATCTGGACGGGGTGGTTTGTGTGGGGGGGTGATGGTGAGAGAGGACTGTTATGCTAAATGCCAAAGGAGAAATCATGTTATGGCATTAGTGAATCTGTGGCCCATTGACCCTGTGCATAGTACAAAATTAAATTCATGAGCTTCAAGGGGAATAATGAGGCTGAAAGACAGATATATGCAGAAAACTGCTGATCTATAATCCAAAGGTGATGGAGGAGTGCAGGAGCAGTCTGGCCTGCTCTTCTTCTGTGGTGAGACAACTTAAGATTTGGGGTTTGAAACTATTCTTCACTTTGAAGCAGCATCCATGTATCAACTCTACTCCTACAAGAGGTGATTAGATTAGATTAGATAGTTCATCTAAAAAAAAGTCTCTTTAACATATAAGAAAGTGGGTGTTAACATACTGAGTCTTCACCACTTCAGGAGTGCACACATTAATGTATATCTGAATACAAACTTCTACCTGTACCCATCTTCAACTACCACTGTCCCATTCATTTACCTTGAGAAGAGTAGCTGCACCATGTCAACCAGTGTATGTTCAGCCGATTTCCTGAGAAGCTCTGCAAACACAGAAGAGGACATAAATTAGAACCAAACAGAATGAGAAAGAGAAGCAAGATACATTAGAAATAAGAGTTAGAGACTGCCAGAGAGACAGCCATTTAGACAAACATTAAAGGGAGTTTAAACAAGGTAGAACTAAGAGAGCAGAAGCTAGAAAAGTGCCAACTCTGGCTGAGAGTTTAAACTGGAAGTAGACATATGCAGAAGACTACATGCATCCAAACGTACGAGGAAATACGTGTGCTGGTTAATAAACATGTCATCAACCAGATTAAATAAGATGCGCTGTACAAGAGATAAATGGAAATTCCTTTCTTATTCAATCTCACCCAAACAGCACTGGTCCTAATAAACTGTGTGTTATAGAAGTGGTTTTCAACCTTTTGGATTGTGTCCCCTTAAAACACAGCAATACTTTGTGACCCTTCATCACAGGTTTACTAGGATAAGTATTAACTGAGGGATTTTTCCTTCTCAGATTGATGGATTTTAATAATTTTTAGATGCTCGAAGGGGTAAAAAGATTTGGTATTATGCAATAAAATAGAAATAGTTATAGAAAGGCTGAAAAAACAAACATAACATTTTGTGTCACAGAACATTTTTTTTTATTGTATTCCTATCCCATTAGTCATCTCATGACCCTCCTTAATTTGTCCTCCATTTTATTTTATTAAAGATTTTTTTGTATTTGAAGAGTCTTACCACTTAGGCGCATCTCAAAGCAGATTCTGAAGCAGGATTGCATGACCTCACAAACAGACTCATTGGTCAGATGGGCTCCTACTGGCGTCAGCAGTAAAGTCCTCAAGACCTGAAATACAGCATAAGACGACTGTACTAAAATCCACAGTTGTATCGATCAATCAAGTTCATCTAACAAGTAATTGAGATGAGGAAATTGAAAATAATCATATATTGGTACTGTTGAGTGAAATCATACTACTACTTACTCTACTACATGCATGTTTTTTATTATTCAGCATAGAAAATACTGTTCAAAAACAGAGCTCCACAGCTCTCATTGATAAACATTGTGGACACACTTCCCAAGCAAATGCTGGAATTTACTACAAAGATGAAGGAAAAATGTGCACACCTCTGCAAAATCTGTGCCCAGGCAGACAAAACTTTGGAGACATTCGTGATACTCATGGCAAAATTATGAAATTAAGCATTCTGGTCCTATAACTGATATGCTGAACAGTCAAGATATTTTCATGAAAGACTTGGAGATAAAAAAAACAAACACATTACCATTAAAAATTATCTTTATGTACATTTATTTGGTCATTTGTTTATGGTTATGTATAGGTAAAAGAAAGCTGGTATAATCCAGTACTGGGTAGTACCACCAGACAGCCCTACTGTAGAGATAATTTGCTAGAGTGTTGTAAACTGTGGGCCTAGTGGTATTTGCCCTGACTGCTGTGAATGTTTTACCATCTAGGGCTGCTGGTAGTCTACCCTTGGGCAGCTGGAGAACAAGGACTGACTTTGGAGGACCCTGAACTGAGTGGCAATAGTGGCCTGAGTATTTGACCTTGACTTTATTTTAGATAGACAAGGAACCATTTTAAGAGACTCAGATAGGGACTGTTCTCTACTGTATATTTTAAACTGTTCGAATTATTATAGTTTGTACTATATTACTAATGTCTGGTCTGAGCCTAGCCTGATTAGGTGCGACCCGCTCCCCAACAGAATCTTTAGTGTAGTATTAGTTTGTATTAGTATGTGAGATCCTTTATTTTCTTATGGCAAAACAATGAGAATAATACATAAATAATATATAAATGCTTGTATGCTTTGTACATGCCTGTGCAAATCTTATTCAATTCAATTTTATTTATATAGCCCAATATCGCAAATCACAATTCCGCCTCAAAGGGCTTTACAATCTGTAACATACGACACCCTCTGTCTTTAGACCATTATGACATTTATTTAAAGCTCAAAAAATCATTTGTACAGATATTTCTGAACAAAATATGTATCAATATCAAATATGCATGATATTGTCAAAAGGTTGACAAATATAGAGATATAAGCAATCGCATCCTGCCCTACTTGTGACCCTTCTCTCAGAGAAGTGTTCTGTCACAGTCTCAACAAAACTTGAACTATAAGCTTCACAAAGGTCTCAGTTATTGAAAGGCTGCTACACTGTACTAGATTAATTTGTACAGGGATTGAGATAACAGGGATGTCATTTGTTAGGTATATCAGGTTATTCCAAAACCACTGTAGTTACTAATAGTAAACATGTTGTACCTGTAAAATTTTCATAAGGACGACTTCGTCACTGGCAGGGTCAGTTCCCACAAATCTAGCATGCGTGACTGCGTCTGCCATGTTCTCAATGGCCTCTGCTGCTGCTTCATGGTTAGCATCTGCAAACAGACGAGAAACACACAATTTTCTCAAAAGGCTGACTCAGAAAATTCTAACTTCAAAACAAACTTGATTAGCTTGAAAATGAGAGATTTTAATAGGAAAAAACATATTACTGAGTTGAGATTGACTATGCATATGGATAATTTGACAAATGATTTTACGTTCAAAGCCAAGTCGAATCATGTTTATGATTACCCTGCAGTTGAGTCAGTGTCAGCCAGTGTGGCCACTTATGCACCTCTACAATCTGAAGCAATTTAATACAACAGCTTTGCCATCAATTCTACCTGAATAAAACTTATAATGTTCAGGTTTTAAACTATTTGAGGTCAAACTTAATGTTGTGGTGTTGAACTGTATTGCATTACTGTATATTTAAAGGTGATTTGAATGTTTTGTCCACACCATTTACATACACAAGGGAAGTGGAAAATATTATCACTTATCGATATATTCTTCTATGAGAGTAAACTGTATAGCTTTAGGTTTTTGACCTTTTAAGACATCACCTGGGAATTTGTGATGAGCTCTGGCTCTGGATTTTTTTTTTCTTTTGTTATTAACTGACATTCTGCAGACTAAACAATTAGAATTAGGAAATAATCGGTGGATTAATCATTAATACAAATAATTGTTATTTGCAGCCCTAAATCAATTCATGGCAGAGCTACTGTTGTGGATTGTATTAGACTGCATAGGTGTATCTAATTAAATGGCCACTGACTGTATGTTGACAGGTAAATTATATATGAAGAGAATAGATTTTCTTCACAGTTAAGGAAATGTCAGCACTTTATCTCTCTCTGCGTATAGCCTACACAGAAATGCATTATATACTGTAACTACTTCATCCTATAGTCATTTTTCCATGAGACCTATCCATGAATGACAGAAAATATTATAGTAATATTACACTAAACATCATTGTAAAGAGGACATCTGTAGCAGCCTGTTAATATCTGCAGCTGCCATGTCCACTTAGAATGAAACAGGACACCTTCATATATTGGTAGGTTACTCATTTCCACCATCCAATGAAAGACGTAAAGCTATGTATAAGAAGCCTACCTGTGGTGCATGTAGTGGAAACCCACTCAAGTGTTAAATTAAATTTCTGAATGGAAATGTTTACTTTGGGCAATTAAAACCATTCTGTGTCAGATATGACAAAAAACAAATGAGAATACATTATTCAGTGGTAAAGTAAATGAGTGAGACTTAATATCTAAGAAGTAAGAGGTAATGATTGTTAGTTAACTCAGCAACCAAGAACAGCTTAACACAAAGAAAATCTAGCACGGTCTATCCACATTGTCCTTCAAACCCTGAGATCTAATAACCAGATGTGGCCTTTTGTTGGAGGAAGGCTGGGACAAATTGGCTGTCAGAGCAACAGGAGCCAGTGTTTTTGAAACCCGAGCAGCTGGCCAGCTATCTGCCGGAGCCCGACTGTTTTCCTTTCCCATCGCCCTCAGGAGCAGCAATTCATTAACTAATAAGCACAGGGGGAAAGGGGAGCAGAAGGACGGAGGGAAAGACGGAGAAAGGGAGGTGAAGATGATGATTTCTTTCGAATAAAACATCAATACTGCTTTTCAACGTGAAAGACTCTGATATGTGGAAAAAAAATAGCCAGGTCAGGGTTTAAAGTGACACTTAACATTTCTGTGTGAGCATGTGATTACTAGCAGACATTAGATAAATGATAAATTATGTTACTTCTTAGAAAATTACCCACCTAGCAAAGGTTTGGGACATGTTAGTAATCTGCAGCTGATGTGAAGACCTGGAGTGCAGACAGTTTATCAGTCAAGAAATTGGTTAATTGCAGAGAACTGTGTGGTTGAGGCCGTTGAGAAAGAGCAATGCCAACATCCCTCAAGGCGAGTGCGTCAACAAGCATGGAAGTTGTGCTGAAAACATTCAACATCCAGACGCAGAGACTGGAGCCAGCTGAATGTCAGAAGTGATATAAAACACTAATCCTTCTGTTGGCACAGAGTCTACACAAGCGGTGTCCGAAGGAGAGGTTGGGGGAGCATTGTTAAAATAACACTGAGGAAAGGACAGGCACAATATGTGTGTGTGTGTGTGTGTGTGTGTGTGTTTGAGGGTATGTGGGCAAAGTCAATAGGGGGTTGAAGCAGCTGCCACATAAAGCAGTTTAAGTAATATCAAACTCTGGTCACAAAAATCTAAGACACAGCATGAGTGAGAGTAAGCAGAAAGGGAAGAGTGGCTGGTTTTTAAGTGTGCAATACACAAAAAGCTCTTGAGCTGCACTCTGCGTAAGGGCCAATACATCTTTTGAAACCAAACAAAGGGACTGCTGCTTTTTCCATGGTCAGAGACAAAAATTAGTTTGTTCACCTGTTCATCTGAATAGTACAAGATCACCTTTCAGCCAGGCACAGTCACTGTGTACAATAGTAAATGCATGGAATACATATATTTATAAGATTGTTTTTTCTTGATGGTAAGTATTGATGTTTTTGCATTTCGTTTTCAAACAAACAAACCACAATCAGAGCTAAGAACAAAGATACTGTAAAACATTATATTGAACATTATATAACTCACCTCCCAAAACTTCACACCTTGGATCCCTTTCTCAATTAGTTTAAAATTTTGAAATTAAAGGGGTACTCCATGTATTTACTATTGTATTACCATAAAGTAAAAAAAATGGAAAGAGGGAAATTTAAAAATGGCCAAGATGACCCTGATTACATAATTGGCTGAGATGACACAGACTTTTTCTCCTCTTGAACCCCAGGTTCCTTTTCAGCACCATAGTCAGGCTGACAGAGAGTCACAGCTCTATTGAAACATGTATTCCTATAGCCCTCAGTAGTAACGACTTCACAAGTTTCTTTAATGATAAAATTCAAATGATTAGGGGGAAAAATTACCTCCTGCCCTCAACTGGTACGAACCTAGGAACAGCTGTAAAACCTGATAAATAGTTAGACTGCTTTTCTCCCATGATCTTCACCAACTAATTTAAATGATTTCTTCATCTAAGCCATCAACCTGTCTCTTGGACTCCATCCCAACTAGGCTGCTTAAAAGAAGTTTTACCCTTAGCGCTTCCTTACTAGATGTGATCAATCTGTCTTTATTAACAGGCTATGTACCATAGTCCACAGTCCTTTAAAGTAGCCAACTATAGACCTATATCTAACCTTCCTTCTCTCTCTAAAGATCATTGAGAAAGCTTTTGCCAATCAGTTGTGTGACTTTCTACATAACTAGAGTTTATTTGAGGATATTAGGTCAGGATTTAGAGTGCATCATAGCACAGAGACAGCAATGGCGAAAATTACAAATGACCTTCTAGTTGCAACAGACAAAAAACTTGTCTCTGTACTTGTTTACACCATTGACCATCACATCCTATTACAGACTGAAACATTTAATTGGCATTAAAGGAACCCCACTAAACTGTTTTTTATTGATCAGATCCATCTCTTTTTATACATGTTACTCATGAATCCTCCATGCCAAACTTTATTATTATTACTACCATTACTTTACATCTGGAACTTTTTTTGTCCTACTGTAAAATGCTTCAGTCCATTATTTGAAAATAAAATCCGCCAAATTGCTTAAGACGATAAGGGTGATTGTTTTTGCTTTTTGTTTACCTTGCCACCGTTTTCTTTGTAAATAAAAAAAAATCTTGAACATGATTTATGTAGGGAAATAAAAGACAAAGAAAGAGTTTGGTGATGCTATCATGCTGACATGAATAATATCTTTTATTTCAATTGAATTCAACTTGGCTCTTTTTTATTTATTGCTCCCCCAATATTGTTAATGATTGATAAGAATTCAATCCATATATGTGTGGTGGTGGGGGGGTATGAACATTTTTCAGTTTCTCAAGGGGGGCATGGCAAAAAACAGCCATATTATTTAAGAAAAACAATTTATTCAACCCTAAAATCAAAGGCAGGCTACAGCTGTACTCTAAGCTTATCTCCTCTGACAGTGGCTGCAGCTTAAGCCCCAGCTGAGCCTTGCTCTGAGCCCTATGTGGGCTAGTGACCATGCAGCTGCTAGCAGCACAGTGAGGGGCTTTGCTGACTCTTCTGGGCAGGAGAAAGAAAGGGAGAATGAAGGAGGAACATGGGAGTTGAGATGAGCAGTGGGAAAAGAGAGGATAGGGCAGAGATCTGGATATCTGTCATCACCGAGGCTTAGTTTACTGCTCCCTTCATGCCAGTAGACCTCAGGCCACAGATTGAGAGGAATTACCTCACACTAAATGAAATGGGTGAGTGAATTGAGTGGGTGTGTGTGGGAGACGATTTCCTTTCCCTTGCTCTTGGGCTCTAGAAAAGCAAAAAATTGTGTGAGGACACGTTGGCAGGACAAGGGGGAAAATGTTCGGGGTGATACACTGAAAGAGAGGATCATATTCAACACAACACCCAGGCTAAAGAGAAACACAACTGCCTGCTAGATCCGGTTTTCTCACTGCAGACTAAGAGCAGGATGATAGCGTAAATTTGAACAAACCTAAACTGACCCTAAACATCAACACACTCCAACCTTTGCTGAAAGCTTACAAGATGTAAAATGGAACATGAATCATTCAGCAAGTATTACAATGCAGTAGCAACATCAAATCCACTTACAGAAGCACATCAAACAGCATCTGTCATACTGCAGGTAAATAAAACAAATACATTTGAAAATTAGGTATCACATGAATGCCTAGTGCTAAATAACATTGTTTAAGAATATATCCATAGCCATTAAAAGTGTTCATCAAAGACACAGAAGTCAGATTTTTGTATTTCTTCCTAGCCAGGAGATGGCAGTACTTGACAGGACCAGTGTTGTTGTACTTTCTGTCAATTTACCGATCATATCTACTCAGTTATCATAAAGGAAATGTCAGTTTTATATATTCTAACTTCAGTTATGATTTTAGCTTAATAAAAGTATATGGAATGTACTGATGAATAGTTAATACAGTCTTCAGATTGTCCGTGAGATATGGTTTTATTGTCAACATGTTTGTAATGATTGTTTTTATTATTATTACTACATCATGTATTGATTTTCATTATTTGCTTTGAACTACAATTATGGTAACTCATGCAAATTAAAATAACAACCAAACTTGTGTTTCTTAACAGTACCATTTTTCTAATGTACATTTTATGTTTTTGCTTAGGTGGCCTGAATGGGTGTTACGTGAGTTGAATTGCACTACCAAAGTATTATAGGGCACTATCATTGTATAATGTATATTCAATACATATATAGTTAGCTAGGGTTAGCATATTGCCCTAGTTTTTGTTACATTTTGCTCCTTAGCTATCTCTGCTGTAACATTGTAATTTTCCATTAGGATACATTTTAATTAACCAATTAACAAAATCCATCATTCAATCAATCAATCAATCTATTTACGGTATATATCTATTGCATCTGATCTGTCTACCTATGTACCTATCTAACCTTGATTTAGAAAATAAAAACAAAACAAGAAAAATACCCAGATACAATGTGGCAACGGTCAGCGACAAACTTTCAGACATAATAATGCAGCACTCACTTCTAGATGTATTTTTAAAACACATAAACTTGTTATAAAATTACTGTGGTCACTTAAAATAAAACAGAAACCAAAAACATGCACTGGATATTAGGGCGCTATTTTAGAAGACACGGATACAAAAACTCATTGAAAAGCTTTGCTATATTTTGCAGTTAAAATGATTACTTTAATATTGCTTGGTACAGTACAACTCTCCTTGAAAATCTAGATCTGAAACAGAGTCACTTTACACTTCCATGAAAAAATATATCTTTAGTGTCCTCTGGGAGCTTCTCACACATTCTTCATATCAAGTTTCAATACACTTTGAACTTGCATTTGATATCGCATGCTCATAGCCCCACCATGCCCCCACTACCAGAAAAGGAAAAGAATGTACGGCTAGTATAACAAGAGGAGAAGCGAGTGCTGCTACAGACTGCGCTGTTTGAGGAACAGGAGATGCAGTAGGGTTAATAATGTTGTCAAACTACCTCATCTTTACAGCAAGTGCAGAGTGAGAGCATTTGCCTTGAAAGCGAACAGTGCTGTTGAGATGCTGGTGGTGGTGAGATGGTGTCGGGATGAGGGTGGAGGGGATTAAGGGAGCTGGTTTCAGGTCGGGAGTGACAGACAGAGGCTCTGGGACTCAGGGGGCGATTTGTGAGGTGATCTTTGAAAAGAGATTGTGTGTGCATGTGTGTGAGATTTGGCAGACAGTCTTTTACTTTTACTTCAGTATCAGTCTGGTAAGTATCGACTCCTGCTGGTCTTCAGGTTGAATGAACATCCAAACAACCTCAAACCTCATTTGTCCCAGAGAAGGTTTCACTCATACATGCATGACATTTTGTTTAAAAGAAATTTCAATTCCAACATGAAATCCTTTCTTATATGGTTGCTTTAACATAGTGTCACAAACCGGCTCAGGGAATGTAACAAGTAGGGAGTAAGTCAAGTTCATCTTCTATTATCCCTCAAAAAAGGAAATTCAGTTGGCCTGCAGTAAAAAAAAGATATAACAAGAAAACTACAAACTATTTAAAGGACCCAGAAATGCAAGGTACATTCCCAGTAGCTTTTTTTAAAACTGTGCTATGTTTCTGTAAGCTTAGGCTCTTATTTAGTTTAGCAATGGCTGCAGCTGTTTTGACAGCAATGTAACATTGACTCACACCTGCTGTTAATAATCATTCTTGTTATCTAGATTCTGTCTGCGTTGTGATCTCATCTCAATATGCAATAAGGCTGGTGGACTCATCGACAAACATGTTGAATCCCCCGCCATTCGAAGCAAGGCAGGACTCTTGAGGGACCATTATGATATTCAAGGTGAGGATGACAAATGAAAATAGCTGAAGATATCCATAGGCTACTATTCAGAAGCCTTGCTGACTAGGCTAATACCAGATGAAAAGCTCGCTAAAACTTGTACTAGTTTGGCTACCACAATCAGACACATGACTTAATTTAGCACATCATAATGGTCTAAAAGTGATGCTGCTGTATGTGCTCTACTTATTGTTTTTCTTTGCAGAGGAAGGGCTCGTCTGTAGCTTTTTGCCAGGCAGCTTGAGATAGCAAGACGAGCTGGAGTTAGGTGATCTTGGGTGACCTGGGAAGATTTGTTCTGAAGAATATGGCCAAATAGGGATGCCGTCAAGCTGAAGAAGGAGTCCTATTAAGCCTGGTTGGCTCAAGGGAATCTGGAGGTAGCTGATGCTTTTGCAGAGGCAAAAACCCAGGTCTGGGAGGAGTTTGGTGAGGCCATGAAGAAGGACTATTGGTCGGCAGCAAAGAAATTCTGGCAAACCGTCCGATTCCTCAGGAGGGGAAAGCAGTGCCCTGCACACCCTGTTTACAGTGGGGGTGGGAATCTGCTGACTTCGACTGGGGACATCCTCGGAGGCGGGAAGGAGTACTTCGAGGACCTCCTCAACCCTACCGACATGTCTTCTGCTGAGGAAGCAGAGGTCGAGGGCTCAGTTGTGGACTCGTCAATCCCCCAAGCTGGGGTCACTGAGGTAGTTGAGAAGCTCCTCGGTGGCAGGGCTAGCCGGGGTGGATGAGATCCTCCCTGAGTACCTCAAGTCTCTGGATGTTGGGGGGCTGTCTTGGTTGACATGCCTCTGCAACATTGCATGGCGGCTGTGGACAGTGCCTCTGGACTGGCAGACTGGGGTGGTGGTCCCCCTGTTTAAGAAGGGGTGGGTTTAAGAGGGTGTGTTCCAACTACAGGGGGATCACACTCCTCAGCCTCCCCGGAAAAGTCTATGCCAGGGTACTGGAGAGGAGAATTTGGCAGATAGTCAAACCATGGATTAAAGAAGAACAATGTGGTTTTCACTGGACCATCTCTATACCCTCACCGGGTTGCTGGAGGGTTCATGGGAGTTTGCCCAAACCAGTCCACATGTGTTTTGTGGATCTGGAGAAGGCATTCGACTGTGTCCCTCGCGGCAACCTGTGGGGGGTGCTCTGGGAGTATGGGGTCTGGGGCCCTCTGCTAAGGGCTGTCCGAAAAAGGGTGGCTTGTCCCATCAGGTTGAGAGCTCCTGCCTCAAGTGGAGGAGTTTAAGTATCTTGGGGTTTTGCTCATGAGCGAGGGATGGATGGAACGGGAAATCGACAGGCAGATCGATGTATCTTCTGCAGTGATGCGGTTGATATACCGGTCTGTTGTGGTGAAGAAAGAGCTGAGCTACAAGGCGAAGCTCTCTATTTACCGGTCGATCTACGTTCCTACTCTCACCTATGGTCATGAGCTTTGGGTCATGACCGAAAGAACAAGATCCTGGATACAGGCGGCCAAAATGAGTTTCCTCCGTAGGGTGGCTGGGCGCTCCCTTAGAGAATGGGTGAGGAGCTCACTCACTTGGGAGGAGCTCAAAGTAGAGCCCCTGCTCGTCCACATCGAGAAGAGTCTTCTGAGGTGGCTCGGGCATCTATCCTGGATGCCTCCTGGACGCCTCCCTAGGGAGGTGTTCCGGACACGTCCAAACAGGAGGAGGCCCCGGGGAAGACCTAGGACACGCTGGAGGGACTACGTCTCTCGGCTGGCCTGGGAATGCCTCGGTATTCCCCCAGAAGAGCTGGAGGAAATGTCTAGGGAGAGGGAAGTCTGGGCATCTCTGCTTAGACTGCTGAAGATAAGCGGAAGAAGATGGATGGATGGAAGGAATATGGCCAAACATTCTGAGATCTGAGTTCTGCATGCATTTACACCTTGCATTAACATGTTTTTTTCCTTAATAAAAACACATCCTCCATCAGCTCAGATATGTGTTGGAACAGACTCATCTGGTTAACAAAAAAAAATCTTAGTCAACACAGCCCAGCTTACAAAGGTTCTACAGGTGCATCTCTCTGTGATCGTCCTACACTTCCTCTATGAGAATTATATCATTGGTTGTGTGAAATTTACAATACTTTTTTTCTGTGTTACCAAGGCATTGGACCCTCACAGACTGACATAAACTAAAGTAAACAGAAATAGGGACCAGCTTCCTGGACCTGAAACATTTTCATGTTCCATTTTCACATGGAACCATGCTATTCTCACCACTTAATGGGTTCAATGCGTTCAGCAAGTGTTCTCAAGATTTTGACTGTTACTGTAGGTACATATACATAATGATGATTTCACCAAGCAATTTACCAAGTAATCCACATATCAAAAAGTTGCAGGATCTTGCTTTTGAAAACATGCAGTAGCAGTTGGTACATTTTTAGGGTAAAACTTTACCTAACAAAAACATCAGACACATTGATAATGTCAAGATTTCTTACCAATAAGGCCATAGGAAAGGAACTTGTTGACAGAGGTAAGGGCGAGGCCTGTGATCGGTCCTGTGGTGTCCTCAGAGCGGACCACTTCTAGGAAGGGCCTCAGAAAAATGTTGGGTTCAACATCTGAGAGCACTAAAGGAGAAAGAGACACACACACACACACACCAGTCAGTCATATGAACACACATTGTGAGCTCATAGAAATCTAAATGTTCTAATCTAACTTTAGAACTTCTAGTTTTAATTTATACATACTTATTTACCAACAGGTTATAATTTTATATATATATATATATATATATATATACACACACACACACACAGTATATACACAATTTGAACATCAGGCTGTGACTGTCACCCAATATACTGTACAAGATAGGATGACACATTACAGAATATACTGTATCACAAATACAATTCTAAAGGAGACTCTAAAAAAAAAAAATATATATATATATTTATATAGAGCTGAAGTGATGTGACAAAAATGTAGTATATTGTAATTCTCTTTTTTTAACGCCTAACACTAAAAACTGGGCGATTTTACTTTCAAATATCTCTACCGCTCCCCTGTATCTCCATGTCATAGCAAAGCTACGCCATGTGGGGTTTCCTTTGTGAAGGCTTCAGACTTAAACATTGCTGCGCACACACACACAAGCCAGAACAGAGTAGTCAACAATGCACTGTATAGTTTAATGTACTTTCCCCCTGCACTCTAATATGATTGTCTGTGTAAACAGCACTGTTGCCCTAAGGGGGACATATCAATGAGGAATTAACGTTACAGGAAGCTGAACCTCTCTGCTGCTGCTACTGCTCGAGAGCGAGAAAGAGAAAGAGATGGGAACATGGAGGGTAAGAGTTCAAGGAAGCGGGACAGAGAAGGGAAGAGGGAGAAGTCAGTTTAGCGTAAGCTGATAGCACATTTAAATAGTTCAACATTTTGAGAACTTACTCACTTTCTTACCTGAAGATAATAACTATTTATGTACCATTCCAATATAGAGATAAGTAGACCACAAAGACATGAAGCAGGGGGAAACAGCTAATCTGGCTCTGACCAAAGTTTAAAAGACACCTATCGAGACCTTTAAAGATCACTTATTTTTACCATGCATCTTGTTTATTTAACACCTATATGTACAGAAATGTAAAAACGACAATTTCTGGTTTTAGGGGGATTTGCGTACTACAGCTGATAAATTCTGCCGACGAGAGTGGTTATTTCAGCTGCCAAAATCGAAAGTCACCAGCTAAAAAGGAGAAACTTGGTTGTGTCTGTTTTGGACTCAAGTGAAAGGTCTATTGTTCCAAAAATTACTACAAATATCAAGTGGCAAATCTGCCATCATTGTAAACTGCCAGAACTGCTGCTGACTTTGGTGTTCCCCTAACTTTTCCTCTAGCACCACCATAAGGTTAACATCTCAATGTGAAATGTCTCAACAACTATTAATGGATTGCACAAACATTTGGTTTAGACATTAATGCTTTCTACAGTATGAACTGTAGTGACTGGTGAGTGGTGATCCCTTACCATTTTATCTAGCCCATTCATCAGGTTAACAATTGTATTTGCCCAATACTTATAATAAATAAAAACCTCATATACTGAGCCATTAGATAATTTACCACAGTAAAATATCAGCTTTTAGAAGCAAATCTTAATGATCAGTATTACTATCAGCCACACCATTGAATCCTACATTTTATTAAATCCAGCTGTAGTGCGAGATGCAGCAGATCTCTGTAATAAGTTCACAGAGAAGGGAGCTATGTTGGGCACTCTGGAAAACCACCTTTAGCCATCCACCTTGACTTCAATAGTCTCTCTGGAGAATTCAGAGAGAAAGGGGGTTAAGAGGGGGGAGCAAAAATACAAAACAGGTACACCAACAATGGAGAAAATTAGTTGAGTCCCACACGCTGCTGTGAAATGTTGTGCCAGAGGAGTGCTTTCCACAGCAATACCATGAGGATTATGGCTTTCTTAAGAGCAGCTCCACTCCAGACAAGAAAAAACAACTTGGACATCAAAAGTGCCGTCTTCCAAAAGTCCATGAGACCACCGTGCATTAGCATGTGATATTTAATACCCCTGCAGCTTGTTTAAAAATCAAATAATAATAATAATAATAATAATTTGTAAATTTACACAGTCCCTTTATTGGCCGCTGGGTCACTTTTATTGGGCCTCACTTTCACCAAAAGCAAATCCTCTTGCTTGCTGCTTTATTGAATATTGTTTTCATCTGGTGTTTTATTTTAGTTGTTGTTAAATCTGAAAGCTTGGAGCAGATTTGGTTTAATGGGTGAAGGGTGACACCGAGTGTAAATTTAGCAACGACTGCTAGCTCTGTTGTTCGAACTGTCCATCAGCTGCCAGAAAACTTTTTAAAGAGGGATTTTGTGTCCCATTACTTTACAGTGTAGTAAGGGTGGAAGGAGGGTGCTCAAATTAATCTGTCAATAGATCCTGATGAAGACTTCATCAGTGGCGATCATCCTGTAAATGCTATGGCTGCATTCCCAAAGACCACAGATTGGAAAACTCAATTGTGTTGTATTGATCTGGCTGGCCATCGGTGAACACAGGGCTGACTGGGGCGGTCTGTCAGTGGCCACCACCAATCTTCTTATATAAAGTCTAAATACAGGCTCTGTACTTCAACTCAATCTCCGGGCTTGTGGAGTGGAGTGAAATAAATAACGATGGCTGCAGCCGTGGTGAGGCAATCATTCTATAACTAGGTTAACCTCTGGCTGACATTGACCAAAATAAAAAAAAAAACCCACAGGATTAAACTGGCTCACCCAGGCGTCCACTTTGCCATCTAAGGGCTGGGTTTGCTGGTTACAAGTCCTGATTTAAGAGTGCGTACAAGTCCAACTCGAGTTTAGCTTAATTGGTTAAAAAAAAAAAAAAAAAAAAGATTTGTCAAATGAGCCCATCAGGATTCACCATGAGCCTAATCCTATCTACCTTTACCATGCTGGAGCTCCATATTTCTGCTCGGAGCTGTAGTGAGCGTATCCAGCCATGTGTGGAATACGTCCACAAATGACCCCAGCAAAGAGAGAGGGAGGGGAGGCAGGGGTGAACCTTTGCCCCCAGGAGAGCACCTCGGGATGAGGCCAGCTCACCACAAAACAGAAGCCATCTTTAACACATGCACATCTATTGGCACTGGAGCAGAAAAGGCTTGCAACACAGGGAGCAACAGCAGGAGATGGATCTAAGCTGCAGACACACTTTATTGTCCAGAAAACAGGAGGGGAAAAAACTGCACAGAGAACATCAAGAAATGAAACACACAATATTTACACCCAACCAGACCATCTCAATTGGAAACATACAAACATTTCAATGTGAAGTCTCCAAAGATCTTTGCAAAGCTTTCCAAGCATAGTCAAGAGTTAAACGACCAGGCCAGTCAGAATCACTGTATAGAACAAAACAGGAGGATTACTAAACCAAAGGGCAGCTGTAAAGTAAACACCACTATAACATAACTATGCAACTACGAATGCATGTCTTAAAAGTGTTGAATTTGAGCGCAATGATCCCGATGATCAGGTTTTTATTAATGTCTGTATTTACAATCTCTCAATTATTATTTATATCACAATAACATTTCACAGTTTGAATCAGGACCTCCAATATTTGGATCAACTAGCGTGTAAAAAAACAAGGCGTTCAAAAGTTAGTGGGCTGGCACCTGTTATTTCAATGTGTTAGGTGCATATTTAATGAGTATTTTATACCTTCTGCTGCTCAGCTCATTTTCAGGTTTGTTGTCACAGGTTGTCATATTAATGAGGCTGCTACTCAAAACTACTGATATACACATGGGTGACAAAGGAAAAACCAACATGAATTGTGTATGGAGTCAGGCCACCATGAGCCTCCAGAACAGCTTCAGTGCTCTTTGCCTAATCTGTGGAACTCTATTGGAGGGATGAACAGAAACCCTCCCCATATTCCCTCATTTATATATACAACCCTTATTTAATCTGGTAATCTCATTGAGATCAAGATCTCTTTTGAGAGAGAGAGACCTAAGTAATGCAGATAGAAAGAAAAACAAACAGCCAGACGTAACAAAAACAACATAGAGCATCAGAGACATAACAGATTGTAAATAGATTTAAAAATAAAAATTAATGTTATATCATTTGGTGTTATGGTGATGGTGGTGGACAGGATTGTCTTACGTTGATCCAAAATCTTCCATAGGTGTTCCACTGGGTTGAGATCTGGTGAATATAAAGGCTGTAGCATTTTATTCACATCATTTTCATGCTCACCAAACCATTCAGTGAGCCCTGATGCATGATTTCTCCACTCTTTTATTCAGGTTTTTAATTTAATTTGTACCCCATTTGTTGTTTCTGCATGTTTATTATTAGAATAAGTGATGGTGATTAATGTTATTCCTGAAGGCAGGGGGAAGCTATTCACAAAGAAATACTAACACTGCAGCCACTGGTTTAGGTAACTCATTTGCTGTTGATTCATTAAAATCACAAGAGGATGGTGAATTGACTCTGTCAGTCTAATCAGTCACATGTTTTACAGTGATACAGGCCTCTGCTTCAACTGCATTATCATTAGGGCTGCAACTAACGATTATTTTAATAATCGATTAATCTGTCGATAATTTTTTTGATTAATCGGATATAAAAAAAACAAAAAAGCATTCATTTCCAACCCTTAATTCAATAACAGAACTGACAGTGCAAATTCATAGTGCAAAAAATCTTCATAAAGTGCACAAACAGGCTGCTCCTTGAACATCCCTGAGCTGTTGAATTAAAAAACAAAAAACAAATAGACTAACACAAAAAACATACACATGTATGCTTTACATCTACATAATGGATAATAAAATTTTAAATCACGAAATGAATGTAGACTCAACACCACTGAAGTATACTTAAATTAAAATATTATTGTTTAATAGCATCTTTTTACACACAGACTCTCGCCTGTAAACTGCAAATTTTCAATAAAACCATCAAGGCCATTGACCGTCTTGAAAGGCAGATTTCTTATCTGCACTAACAGAAATAATAACAAAAACCCAAGCCAATGTTCAAGTGCCAGTTACTTTTACCTGGAACAAGAGTGTGACCTGCATGATAATGTGACTTATATTTATCATATCATTAAAATCTCTTTTGCAGATTCTGTGCCCAGAACTTCACTTGTTCCTGGTCTCTTGCTAATAAAAGAGAGATGTAGAGAAAGCATGTATGATTTGTGTGTGATTGTATAACAGTACTGTAGATCCTTTGTTCTGTGAGAAATTTAGACTACTAAACAGATAATCAATCATAGTTGTGACATAGTTGGGCGTATGAAATCAATGCAAGTATTTGCAGACAAGAAACAACCATGTCCATCTCTTAGACATCACTGCAGTATACACCTGTACGCATGGGACAAACACAGACCTCAACCCTGACAATGACACAGAGTTCACAAGCTTTCAGTGAAAATGGACAAAACAAAATGACACCATCTATAAAAGGTGAACAGAGGCAGGGAGAGGGGGCGCTGCAGATGGGGGATGGGTGAATTCCCCTTTTGGCCCAAAGCAGCGGCCCAACACCAAACACTGATGATTATTGATCTGGACCTCTTCAGCTCCTAAAATTAAGAGTCAGGGTCCTTGGTTGCAATACCGAGGCTCCGTTTGCTGAGGAGAGAGGCGGCGCTTTAACAAGACCAGCAAGGCTAAATTAAATCCAGGGAGAATTCTACTGTTCATCTGCTGAACAAAGTCTTGCATGACAGTATTCTTATACATCTGTCGGGAGAAGTTTCATGAATGTCTGCTCTCCTTAACTGTTGACCCCCACCCCTGTTTCATTCATTCTTCTTTACTGCCCTTGGTGAATGAAATTGACACTTGAAGAAGGGGGCAATTAGGATGGAACAATGCTATGGAGTTCCATATGGTCATTTTATTCGGCCACAGTGGTATTTTATAGATGCTTGGAACAACGCCTCTGCGCAATCTAAACAGGCAATTTGAAAGCCCCAGAGAAATTAAAACTTTTCTAAAATGCTTGGAAGGATGGCTGTAATGGCCACTACAGGATAGCATTTCCTAAAGGGCTACACGGAATATAGTTTGCATTTGTATTTACAAGAACACTCTTACTGCATTGTTCAAGAAAGGAAGAAGCAGAGAATCAATAGCCTTCATAGCCCGTACAAGCTCCTAAAGCCCAATCAATCACTAAGTCAATCAGATGTATTCGCATTGCCTCTTCAGAAAAGTAACAAATTTAACAGTTACTACTTATTTTATCTTAGTAAAGATTTTACTTCATTTTCTAATCTCAAACAACAGCAAGTTTTGCATGCAAGTTATTTTAGGGTGCTTTCACACCTGCTTCATTTAGTTCGGTTGAATCGTACTAGAGTTCGTTTGCCCCTTTGGTGCGATTCGTTTGGTCAGGTGTGAAAGCAGCAATTGTACTTGGGTGCGCACCAAAAGCGGACCAAACAAGCGTACCTCCTTGAAGAGGTGGTCTCGATACGCTTTCAAACAAATTCTGGAGCGGTTCATTTGTGGTGAGAATGTGATCCGACCTCTAACTGACCCAACTGCAAAAAATACTGATCATTTTTGACTAAACCAGCTGCCGTTGTCACATTTTCAGAAGGTGAGCATGTCAGAGTTAAGAAGAATTAATGCACGCCTCGGCTTGAAGTGACGAGTTACGCGCGCTCGTCTTTTGCATTAGAACGTTGTTTTCAAGCCGCATCATTATAGAAATGTATTGTTTGCATATTGTGGTTTATACAACCAATGTAACAGATTCTGATGGGACAAAACCAGCCCCGTCGTCGTCTCTCCATAGTTGCGTCGTCTCTGTGTTGTTTGCTGGCTTTTCCTCTTCTATTGGAATTTTCCCGCACGTAAATCCTGACCAATCGAAAAGCAGTTTAGGAAATACGCCATGGCCAATGAGTGATGTGGATGTTGTCATGTGACTGCATTTTGGTTCGGACCAAAGCAATCAGTGTGGTGTGAAAAGGAACCAAAAAAACTGAAAAATGCTACAATGTATAATTGTTTGCTCTTGGTTGGGACCAAATAAACAGAACTAGAGGTGTGAAAGCACCCATACTGTGATGCCCACCAAGTGAGAAGATGGATGGATGGATGGATCACACTTTGCTGCAAGAGGATGGCAACACCCCCGCTGCCCTCCAGCGAGGTCTGCCTGGAGCAGACTTACCAACGAAAGGACCCAGGTTAGGACGCAACACAGAAGCCTGCCTTCCTTCAGAACCAAATTCTGATTTTACAGCAGCGACGCAAGTTCCCCTGTAAGATTCCTGCAACAAAGTTTAGCCAACGGCTGTTACTCAACGTCTGACAGCTAAACTTTAACAAGCAACAAAGCGAGTTAGCACCAACCTAATTGTAAGGCGGACAACAGACAACAGATGCTGTTGATGTCTGGTTTTCTCGTCTGCAAAATGGACACTGTACAGCAAAAGATGCTTCCTTCAATGGAACCACCATTCTTCCCCGTCTCGCCAGTACACGACAGATGGACCACCAGCTAACGGAGCAGCAACTTCAAAGCAACTTCTTCCTATATGGATTGGTGATGCAACCACTGGGGATAGCATAGAGTAACAGTGTACTTGGCTAAGCACAGGACTGTTTAGTTAATGATGTACATTAACTGATGTGTTTTCCTGAGGGTTTTTTGTTGTGATGAACCTATTTAATTGGCTATAATTTCTCTCCTTTAAAAAGAGTGGTGCCCCGAGGAAATTATTAATTAAAGTTATTATTTATGATTATCTTTGATCATCTTGATAGCCAAATCTAATTAACTGACACTACACAGTTTGGTGCCCCTTTAACCATTGTAACAGTGAACACTAGTCATGGGATTACTCTTCAGCCTGTGAAAACATTTGTATAATGACTTCTGTGGGTTATTTTGTCAAGTCTAAGAAAATAACCCTGATGATGTCAGTGGGGTTGGGTTTGTAGACAAAAAAATGTTTCAAAGAAAGCTTGCATTACAAATTAGTGTGTAGTTCACCAGGCAGGATGGACCAAATGGAAATATGCTATTGGTTGCATCATAGGGAATGACTAAAATTCAGAATGGCAGCCTCTGCTGGTTAGAATTTGTTGAAGAATTCTATTCCTGTCAGGAGAATAAGCCTCTTGGAATAACATTACAACAGACCTTGGATTTCTAAAGATCTCCCAATCTTTGGCCAAAATGCTTTATTAGATTCAAAGATGATAACTTTGCCTAAATTAAATATTTTTATTGAGCCAAAGAAGATTAGACATACAGTATATTGTGGCTCAATGCTTATTTTAATTTATATGAAAGAATTTGTGCATGTGTTTGAGACCTTCTTTCCATATATCATTTAAAAAGGTAAAAGGACTGTACTTGTATAGCCTTTCTAATCTTCCGACTACTCAAAGCGCTTTCACACTACATATCACATTCACACACTGATGCAGGAGCTAACCATCAGTACAAAGTAATCTAACTTTCACACACACCAAAGGCACAGCTGGCCTTAAAACTTTGAGAAGATGGAGAGGTTATTGATAGTAGGGTATCATACAGGTAGGAGATGAAATTGTTTTGATATGGTGACGTTTTAAGACAACTGGCTATTGTTGATTGTCTTTCAATTTCAAACCCAATTATATATTTTCGTATGTAATCTTTAATTAGTAAATTTCTGAAAAAAGTTGCTGTTTGGGAGATTACATTTCTTTTGTAGTTGTGAGAAGGTAGCAAATGTATCCTTAAATATATAGATATATAGAACACTATGGATTCCAGTGCAGAATGTTGTTTTTTTTGTGATGGGTAGAATGAGAGATGTAGGTTTAAGACCGAAATGGGATTTAATTTGTTTTAGGTTATGCATGATAGTATTTTAGTTGTAGATTTATTTTATCAATTGGACTGGGAGCTAGGAGTAAAGCACCTATAGGGATAGGAATAGGAATGAAAACCCTCTATTTTTAACAAGTTAGGTGGAGCGATGGAGGTATCTAGCCAACAAATGTAAATGTTAATGGACTGTACTTGTATAGCGCCTTTCTAGTCGTCCGACTACTCAAAGCGCTTTCACACTACACATTTACCCATACATTCATATACTGATGGCACCAGTACAAATTAAACTAATCATTCACACACACTCACACACCGAAGGCACAGCTTCGGGAGCAATTTGGGGTTCAGTATCTTGCTCATATGGATGGGGGAAGCGGGGATCGAACCGCCGACCTTCCGATTGGTAGAAGACCCGCACTGCCACCAAGCCACAGCCGCCCACAGCAAAGGACTTAATGGCAGAGGCCCAGTAATATAGCATGACATTTGAAGGACCTTGTCCTCCTTTAGATTTGGATCTGTAGAGATGTTTTCTACTCACCCTATGAGTTTTGTAAATCCATAAAAAATGCAGTATTATTGACTAATCTCTTAAAGTATGACTTAGGGATGTTTTGAATTAGGTATAATATTTGAGGTAAGAATATCATTATATATTATGGAGTTCACTCTGCCGAGTAGGGAGATATGGATATTTTTCCAGAATTTAATTTTTAAAAATTATCTAGAGGGAGGAAGTTGGCCTGCAGAAGTTAATGGTAAATTATTAGATAAGTGATGTTTTCTGTTGATATCCCAAAGAGGTCCTATTATGCTTTTTGGATTTTTCGCTTTTGTTTATTGTGTTCTTTTTTGTACCTGGAATAGTTTTGCAAAATGAAAAAGTCCACCCACTCCCACCGAAAACGTGGATCCTGAACTGCATGAAAACTGGCTGTTTGTAGTCCAGCCTTTACTTCATCACAAAAGGTGTGGCACGCCCTCAAACCAAGCTACTTAGAGCAGAGAACAGAATAGTTCAGTTTGTGTTATCGCCATGTCGAGGAGATGCCGTTTTGGGGCGGAAGTGTCTTTGTAGCAGAGCGGGTCGTCCACTAATCGGAAGGTCGGTGGTTCGATCTCTGCTTCCCCCAGCCCACGTGTCGAAGTGTCCTTGAGCAAGATACTGAACCCCAAATTGCAATTAGCAAATCACCTGTAGACCCATTTTTAAATAAAATGAAATATGGCGATGGGTTGTGTATTTCAATATACGGAACAATTCTATTGTGTGAATGTGAATTTATGAGTAACGCTAACTAATACCAACTGCTATGTTATGGTCAGAAATGTAGGTCTCTGCTAACTTTATAGTTAACATACTTTATAAAATCAACTGTATTGAAAATGGCGATTGGTTTTCAATCAATCAAAATTTTATTTGCAGACATTTACCATTTTCACAATAAGAGAATATACCTGTAAAAAAAAGGAAATCCACCTGTCTGTAACTTTAAATTATAAGAATCAACTGTACAATTTTTTTAGTTTTTACAATTGAGCATTCATTTAGTAGTTAGTGTAAAAACACAGACCAATAAAGTTATTTTACATTTTTCCTACTGTTTGCCGATAGTCGAACATCGTATTCAGGAGGAACAATGTGGTTTTCGTCCCGGTTGCGGAACATTGGAGAATCTCAGGTATGGAGAAGGCATTCGACTGTCCCTCGCGGGAAGCTGTGGGGGGTGCTCTGGAAGTACGAGGTCCTTGGGCCCTCTGCTACGGGCTGTCCGATCCCTATACGACTGGAGCAGGAGTTACCAAACTTGCATTGCCGGCAGTAGGTGAGACTTGTTCCCGGTGCATGTTGGACTCCAGCAGGGTTGCCCTTTGTCACTGGTTCTTTTTGTTATTTTTATGGACAGGATTTCTAGGCGCAGCCAGGGGCGGGAGGGAGTCCAGTTTGGGGACCACAGGATCTCAGCTCTGCTTTTTGCAGATGATGCTGTCCTGTTGGCTTCTTTAAACTAGGACCTTCAGCGTACACTGGGACGGTTTGCAGCCGTGTGTGAAGCGGCTGGGTTGAGAATCAGCACCTCCAAGTCCGAGGCTATGGCTCTCAGCCAGAAAAGGGCGGCTTGTCCCCTTCAGGTTGGTGGAGAACTCCTACCTCAAGTGGAGGAGTTTAAGTATCTTAGGGTCTTGTTCACGAGTGAGGAAAGGATGGAACAGGAGGCAGATCTGTGTATCTTCCGCATTGATGCGGTCGATATACTGGTCTGTTGTGATGAAAAAAGAGCTGAGCTGCAAGGCAAAGCTCTCTATTTACCGGTCGATCTAAAAAATGAAATGAGTTTCCTCCGTTGGGTGGCTGGGTGCTCCATTAGAGATAGGGTGAGGAGCTCCGTCATTTGGGAGGAGCCAGCTGTGGTGGCCCAGACATCTGTCCCAGATGCCTCCTGGGGAGAAAATGGATGGATGGATGGATGGACGGACAGACTTATGGATGCCTCCTAACATGACTGACATCTTACTCAGAGTTAATGACAAAACTGTTATGTAGTGATTCCTAAGGGTGAATGAATTGAGGAAGAATTGAAGAAAACTACAAGAGGCACCGCAGGTGATGCACACCATGGAAGACTTTTAGCTAGAACTGGACTATGAATTTGCACGGTCTGATCGGGGCAGGGAAACACAGATTAACCATCTCAACCTCCTCAAAGCATGGAAAGAGGCAGAGTCTGTCTCTATGGTAAGCACAGTACAGGAGAGAGATGAGTTGGGTCCCAAGGTTCAAAGGTCCAACAATCTCACCTCACTCCCTGTTGATAATCTCACACTGTCTCAGAGAACAGATTTGCGGATGTTGCCTCCCCCCTTGCCGGGCCACACAAACCTCATAGAGCACCATATTGAGACTCAGCTGGGAATGGTGGTGCATTCACGGCTCTACCGGTTACCTGATCACAGGAGAAAAGTGGCAGCTCCTGGATTGACTAGACACCGCTCATTTTTTCACGACACCCTTGGATTTAACCAAGGGTTACTGGCAGATTCCCTTGTCCCAGTGGCTCAGGTAAGCAGTGTCAGGGAGAGCTAATTGACACAGCTGAAACTCAATGTGTCTAATTGTGCTCTGTTATATGTTATTTAAATTACAGTTTGGGCTGTTCAGACAGAGTGCGCCCTCCGTGGTGCTCAGCAGCGATAGTTTCGGCACGTGTTCTGTTTTTCTCGTGTGCCACAAGTGAATCTGGCAAAGTTAACACACTGATAATCTATTATAAGCATAAATGACTTGATTCTGATTAATAAAATCCCATGCTTGCCAACCCATTTGATTTCTCTGCCCCTCTCTCAGTTCCCCCGATTTCCCCCGAGGGGTTTGACACACAATGCTCTTTATTTGAATCAAACAGATTTTTAGTCATGAATTAATAATTGATTTGAATCTAATTGTAATATCAAGAATCGGAATCAAACTGTGATTGTGAAATTGTGAGATTGCCTAAAATTGTCCATCAAGTCCAAATAACATTTTCCCCATGAAATCCTAACCTGAATCTTTTAATAAATGTATACTGATACAGTCCATACTACAGATAAATTGAGAATTATATAGGAGGTAATTAGTGTCGTTATTTACATTGTTTATATTTTAGATACACAGTATTATAAATCTTTAAAACATTACAAACATTATTGTAAAGAGCCACGGTAACCATTTCTTTGCTTCATTTGGTGTTTATTTTCAAGTGTCAAAATAAAAGATCAAAAGCATTTATTGTTGTTGCGCTAAAATAAAAGTTTAGATCTGTGAACATACTAACCATAAACTATATAGGGTTAATTACATGTAATTTTACATTTTTGTTCTGTATTTCACCAATAGAATCTGGAGCTGTAACAGTGAGATCGCATGGATAAACAGTACAGCATACTAGTTTGTAGGCAGATCAACCAATATTTAACGGTTATCCACTGTAAATTTATAGGTTAGGAACATTTATATAAAAAAAAAAAACAGTAAAGTGACTGTTAATTTAAATACCTTTATTTTACTTCTGTACTTTAACAGATGCATTGAATAATTCTGCTGTTATTTAAAAGATATCAATCTTCAAGTGATATACTTTAAATGGATTTATGCAGTATATCCTTGATTTTTATTTTCTAAAAATAAAAATATGGAATTCTACCAAAATTTGGACGTAGAATTACAAAGAATATATACAGAGGAAAGCTATAATTTTCAGCATTTTACGGGACCTGTTTGACAACTTATGCTGCCGGATATGTTACCCTTTTTCTTTTCTTTCTTTTTATTTTTTTTATTTTTTTTACAGTGTAGGTGCATTCAAACAGTCATGACTTCATCACCAAACCTTGCCTGGGCCAGAGCCTGCCAGCCACTGTGCTGCCTTGCACCTGTTATCCTGTACATAAAATTTATTTTGTAATGCTGCATACTTTGCACAGAGGCCACATTATTCCAGCTGGAAGCTGGCCGGAGCCCAACGTCCACTTAATGTATTTCACAGCCTGCTGTCCCCTCTGTGATGGATGGACATACTTTACGCTCAGTGTACTTCTAAATAACGAATGTTTTATTATGCTGATTTCAAACCTGAGGAAATGCACGCGATGAATGTGTGATGTATAGGAGGGAAATATTTTTTATCACTATGAGCTCAAATTCATTAGCATATAATTTGTGTAAAATAAAATTCCTTACACGAATTTCTTTCATGGCTAAATATCTTTGTCCTTCATTGAAAATGACAAAACATCAGCTCTTTACACATTTCTTCAGTTGACCCGCCTTTCCATAAATGTAGCCATTTAATCCAAATCATTTCCATTTCATTTTGATGTCATTTTGTGTTTGCTGTCCATAAATGTAGCCATTTAATCCAAATCATTCCATTTCATTTTGATGATCATTTTGTGTTTGCTGTCACAGTGAGGTGCCCTTCACAATTTCCATCTCATCCTTAAACCATGCACCCATGCCAATGTCAGCATGTGTCTTGGTTAAGATGTTGGGCGGGGAAAGAAGAAGAGAGATGAAGATGGGATTGGGAAGGTGAGAGGAGGGAGGGAGGTTGGGGTAATAAGGTTTGGATGACTCGAGGTTGGATACAGTATAGGTTTAAGCTGCAGATGGCATCCATTTGGCAGAATAAACCAGTACACATGATGATGATCGGACTGGATTTCACACCCCTCTTGATGAGTACCGCCATCCACAAGTGGAAAGAAGGAAAGAATGAGGGATGGAGGGCCAGAGAAGTATGTTATAGTAGTGAAGCAACTACAAGGTACAACTTGCCAAGGAAAACAAAAAATGCAGTGACAATAATTCACGCAAATGGAGGTATTATGGTCATTTTGGCTGCATTACCACCAGATATTAGCATTGAGATTAAGGGCATTGAATTGGACAAAGTAATAACATATCAACCCATCTCTGAAGCAAAACATGCAGACATATTTATCAGTGTTATGTCAGCAGATAAATAACAAGAAATTGCAGTAATCCAGAAAGCACTGACAAGTACATTATTCAACTGTAAAATTTCCTGTTCAGTATGTATCTTTAACCAAAAAAAAAAAAAAAAACTTATCAGAAGGATCTGTATCAAGATTGCTTGTGTATGGTATATGTTTATATTAAAAAATATATTGTCACCCAATATATTATTGTATTTTTTAAACTTCCAAATATCAGTGTCTGCCTTACAATCAAGTATTGGACGGGCTATATTTTCGTGTGTGGAAGAAGATTACTACATAGTTTTCCTTTTGTCTGTATAAACAAGGAGATGATTTCCATAGAGAGGATACTAAGTGGCATTGAGGAAAAACAGAATGAGGACAGAAAGGAGCTGATGAGAGAAAGAAGGTAAGAATATATGAGACGCGGTGAGAGAGAGAAAAGACAGAGGCCAAGCAGCCAACACTGAGTGAGGGTGTGTGAGGAGGAGTAGAGAGTTATCCTTATTTGTTTCACCTGCTGCACTCCTTCAGCTCCCCACTATTGGCATTCCCATGGGGTAGGAGAGATTCCAGAAACCATGCACTGTACAGGCCGACTTGTCTGTGTTCACACGAGACACAATACACCACTGCACTCTGTCGGAAATTACAAACGGCCACTATGAACAAACTGATGTAGTGTTTGAAAAACTGCTGTTGAATGGACATGGTCTCTTCACAGAAAACACTCCATAATCGCAAAGCATTATTTACATTAACTAGGTTTTTAGACTTAGTCAAAGAGCTGTTTTTACATCTATTTCTCAGGCATGACATCTATGTGGATCTCAGTATATTCAATACAATTTGGGGTAAAAGCTCTCAACAAACCAAGAATTTTAAAGGCTGTTACTGGTGATATTTTTTTAAATATTCATCTTTAAAATAATGTTTATGCCAGAATTTTGAGATATACAGAATGGCCATTTTATTTGATATAGTTAACGATATGATATGATTGTTAACGCTATTAGCCAACTATTTACACCATTATTATGAATCATATTGCAGCAATTCAATGTATGAAGCATGTAGACAGATACAGTTTCACTAGTATCACTAGTACTAAAAAAAAAAAAAAATCTACGGTGGGAGATTCTCAAAGAAGAGTTTGTGTGCCTCGTGGACAGTCTGCTGGACACCGGGAAGCAGTGCATTACCTACAGCTATAACAAGACTATAATATTAGACAAATACAAAGAAGCTAAACACATAATGCAGACTAAAAGCACAGTTGCAGCTGCCAAATGTAGGAAGGACAGCTGGCAAAAAAAATCAACGACTGTGTGAATGCGTAAGTTAACAGGCTTATAATATCACTGTGCCATCAATAGGGCAAGAGTAGATCTAACTATAATTACATTTGTGTATTCCATTAAATTAACCCTTTAGGTGCCAGGTTTTATTTTAAAAATAATGATTTTTGAGATCCAAATTTCAAAAGGCTGTGGTTTGAAAATGCTAAGTCCTACTCTAAACTAAAAAAATGTCAGGGCTGACCCAAAGTATATGAGTGAAATAATTGTATGTATCTAATTTGCATATTATGATGTTATATATATTGGCGGTTATGTTATTTTTAGTCCATATAGGATGATGAACATATTGTAATAGTTTTTTTTTCTTTTTCTGAAAATAATAATTAATTAATAACAGGAACTTGTAAAGAAACATCTTTAAATTATAACTACAAGTTCAAATTCACCATAACTAGTAAAATGTATGGAAATAGATATGAGAAATATATACATGTAATGTAGGTGTTTGGTTGCAGAAGCTTTATTTGTTCTTATCTATCCAAATGGCATAGGTTGCAGTTTTTCAGAGACTAGTTTCCCCCTCGTTTCTTTCACTTATGTTGGGCAAAGTGTGGGGAAAAACGGTGTGTTCTTCGTGTACACTGAGAGAGGCACCAGCAGCAGCGCCGCCGAACAAGCACTCATCCCCGGCCACACACGCACTCTCGCTCTCATTCTCACTTTCACTCGGCTGAAAAGAATCTAAAGGCAGATGTTCTCCCTCAGAATCAGAGTCAGCCATTACTAAAGCCAAAGCTTCATCACGAGTGTATTTTTTAATTTGCCATTTTCGTTTTTTCCAGCTCGCATGTAGAGAACACTGCTTCCACTGAGACGGTCTCACGGCAATAACACTCCAACCGAGACGCTAACAGAAGACGCGTGTTTGAGGTCTTTTTGTATGAAAATTTTGAATGGCAACACATCATAATAGTGGGCTAGAAATGAAGTACATGGTGTTTGACATGTGGTAGAAGGGAGTGGAAACATGATTTAGCACATAAACCGGAAGTAGCGGCTTTCTTTTCCCGTTACGATGCTTGTCGCAATTTTGCGACTTTGGCGCTTATAGGGTTAATATGTTGCTTAGATGTATTCTTATGGCTTGTATGACAATTTTAGCCTTATTCAGCTGCAACCCCGGCGATGTGAAACGGATTTGGGGGCAAATAAATAATAAATATAATTAAAGCTGTAAGCAGTAATGATCGGGCGTGTTGCAGCCGCGGTGTCCAGCAACATTGTTCAGTGCAGCTCGGAATTGTGATGTGTTTTGGTCACTGCACAAAGGAGTTACATGTAACCTCCTGTGTCCACTATGTGGCACCAGAAAACACACTTTACACATGATTTTGAAGGATATCATGCATAGACCACACCAGGAAAATCTTGTGCAAATTGGACATCTTTGAGGCTGTGGCTTTGTGGAAGAGCGGGTTGTCCACCAATTGGAAGGTCGGCAGTTCGATCCCGACTTCCCCCAGCCCACATGTCGAAGTGTCTTTAAACAAGATACTGAACCCCAGGTTGCCCCTGAGGGTGTGTGTGTGTGTGTGTGAATGGTTAGATTACATTGTACCGATGGGCACTTAGGTCCTGCCATCTGTGCATGATTGTGTGTATGGTGTAAATGTGATATGTAGTGTGAAAGCGCTTTGAGTAGTCGAAAGACTAGCCTGCGCTCTACAAGTACTGTCTTCCTGCTACTAGGTGGCGCTTGGAATTTATCATTATCGGCCTGTAGATATGATCAGGGTGGGAATCTTATCAAACATGTGAAATTAGAGGCAGACTGGAAGGTGTAAACTGAAGTTACAGCAACTTCTTGTTTAAATATTACTTTCTGTGTCTACTATGTGGACAGAAGGCTGTGACAAACATCATGGCTGTTGCGAGTTGGTGGTATGACAAAATACTGCCATATAGATGTGTTCAGGGTGTAGAAGTTTGTTGATGGAAATAAATTCAAAATGGCCGACTTCCTGTTGGGTTTAAGTCATGGTGCTGAGAGACTTTTTTGTTCGTCTTGGCATCTTTCATCTGCCTCCCAAATTTCGTACATGTGGATAAAACCACAAGGAGGGGTTTCATTTTTGAACGGGGGACTTCCTGTTGGCACTATCACTATGACTCAGTTTGGGGATGTGGATGTGTTCAGGCCTGGACTCTTATTTAGCATGTGAAATTTGGTGAAGCTTGGACAATGTAAAGTGAAGTTACAACACCTTTCTGTGTCACGGCGAAGCATCGAAATTTGCCGTGCTTCCTACAGCAAGGCTGTTTGCCGAAAACTCACAATCTTTGCAATGAAGCATCACCAAGGTCTTAAGTCCATTTCTGATGACAAAGTGGATTTACTCAACGTGTTGGCTGGAGTAAATCATTGTTGCCATGCCATTTCATGTTGCCAGTAGGTGGCGCTGTGACAATAACTGAATATTGTCATATTGTAATTTTTTATAATTTCAAGGGGGCACTATATAGCCATTTGGCCCCGCCCATTTCTGAAACCCATAACATATCAACTTTTTCATCAGTCCTGATTCACAGTTCCACAACTTTTCAAGCACCTTTACTGTGATAATTCTGTAAATGTCATTGTCAAAAGATCAGTGGTCTCAGATCAAATTTCAACCTTGGAGTTTATCACTCAGATCAAGTTATCTTCCCTGTTCTGCTGTCTGAGTTCAATCATATGCTTCCATCATCCTGCTGATATACCACCCTTCCTACATACCACCAATTTAGTTAAATACACAATATGTATTTATAGACACAATATCATTCATAAATAGAATCACCAACTACAAACCTAAGCCCCCCCACTCTATTAACGACTTGCGCATGGCCAACGAAGTGAATGAGTTCTGCTGTCTATTTGAAAGACAAAGGGACAGTTCTGACCCTCCATCCACCAGCTTCAGCCCACCAGCTCCAGCCCACCAGCTCCACCTCCCCCACCTCAGCAGGGGCCTGGCCCTCTCCCCAACTGCCCACTCCAGAGGCTCCCGCTCTCCTACTGAAACAACAACTCTATCCATCCTGGAGAGGGATGTTAACAGACTGTTTAGGAGGCACACTCTGTCTCTCTTTCCACCCTGAAGTACTGTGCTGATCTGCTGTCTTTGGTGTTCACAGACATCTTTAACACCTCACTGGAGACATGCCATATGCCAGCCTGCTTCAAATCCTCCACCATCATCCCCGTCCCCAAAAAAACCACAGGACTTAATGACTACAGACCCATCCCCCTGACCTCTGTGGTATAGAATTCTTTTGAGCGCCTTGTGTTGTCCCACCTCCTCCATCACCACCTGGTAAGCTGCTGCCACTGCCAAGGACAAGGGCAGACTGCAGCGTGTCATTCACTATGCTGAGAAGGTGACTGGCTGCAATCTACCTTCCCTCCAGGACCACTGACCCCGAGGTGAGCAGCAAAGATTGTAATTGACCCCTCCCACCATGGACACAAACCTTTTTCAGACAGTTCCCCTCTGGCAGGAGGCTGCGGTCTACCAAGACCAACACCACATGCCACAGTTTCTTTACCCAGGACCCTCACAAACACTGACTCATTATACCCTCCCTTCAGTACAGTAATTCTGTATAAAGTTAAACCCATTGCACATACTGTAATTTAAATACCATGTTGTCATATTGTACATACTCTATTCTATAATTATTATTTTCTTATAACATATTGGTTTAATATTATTTAATATCTTATTGCCAATTTTATAGTTACGATTCTTCACCTTCAGTACGTACTTATGTTATGTTTCTTTATACTTCTTCATATTCCTATTATGTTTATTGTTTTGCACCAAAAACACCAAACCACATTCCTCGTATGTGTAAACCTACTTGGCAACAAAGCTGTTTCTGATTCAGATTATATATGCTACCTCTGGGCCATCTGCTTAACACCTCCAGTGGTTTCTCCTACCATTGCTATGCCAATGACATGCAGCTTTACTTCTTGTTTAAACCTAACAACCTTACCACCCTTCATGCCTGCCTAGCTTCGGTTACAAATTGGATGTCTTAAAATTTCCTCCATCTCCAATTGTTTTACTAAAGGTCAGTCACTATATTGCCCCCTTGCTAGCAACTTCATGACCACCTCTAAGAATCTTGGTATTCTTTCTGACCAACAACCTCATATTAATAAGCTCATTGAGACTTGTTTCTTTTAGTTGAGAAATATTGTAAAAATCAAACGTATACACATATCAGCCAAAAACATGGAATTTCTAGTATACCTTAACCTTTTCTTGTTTAGAATACTGTAACTCCCTATTTACTTGCATTACTCAGTTCTACCTAGACCGTCTTCAATTGGTTCAAAATGCAGCGGCTAGGCGGTTAACAACTAAACATCAAACGCACATCACCCCAATTCTTGCCTCCCTTCATTGGCTTACAGTAAAACACTGAATCGACTTCAAAATTGTACTAATTACGTACAAGGCCTTGCATGACCTGGCCCCTGCAGATTTTGCGGCTGTAACTCCTAAACTTTGGAATGGGGAAGCCATTCCATCAAATCTGCTGAATCTGTGGTTTGTTTTAAGTGGCTGCTAAAAACTTATTTCTATAGGTTATCCTTTTCATAAATACGCTGCCTATATTCTTGCTTATTTTGGTTGTGTGCTTTAATTCTTGTCTATGTATCATGCATATGTGTAAACATAATGACTTGAATAACACATTTCTAGTCTTCCGATTACTCAAGGCAGTTAACACACTACATTTCACTTCACACACTACATATCACATTCACACATGAATGGCAGGAGCTAACTGCCCATCAGTACAAGGAAACTAATTAACTAATCATTCACACACTCACACAGCCCTCGGGAGCAATTTGGGGTTCAGTATCTTGCTCAAGGACACTTCGACATGTGGGCTGGGGGAAGCTGGGATCAAACCACCAACCTTCTGATTGGTGAACAATGGGTCCTTTACGTCAATATTTGAATGCCTTTTAAGCTGTTGCACCTATAGTACTGACAAATAAGTGCGGTGCTTGTAGAATATGCTGAGGAAACATGCAGGATTCAGTAGAGAGTCATCTTATTTTATCCCTGCCTCAGTATGCAAACCCCTCATATGAATGTAACCACTCACAGCACATCTCATCAGTATTAATAGGCTGATACCACTGTATTTAGACGTAATACTCGCTTTATACCCACCCAGCATTGACAGCAAATCCTCTGTGTGTGTTTAATAAATCGCAGCATTTAGGTGGGATGGCTTAGTCTCAAATCATCTAATGACTATATTATGAGCCACAGCATTAAGAGGGATTAATACTAATCTTGGCTGTTTCAGTTTACCCTGGGCTGAAGGGGCGGGTGGTTTAAGGGGGAAAGTGTGTGTGTTACCCTGGCCTTCAGCTAGTCAGCCAGTTCCTAAACACAACAAAAATACATTACTGAGCTGGTTTTGCTGATCTCTGCCAAAGAAAAAGCCTCGCTGATGATCCATCTCCAGAACATGTTGTTCAGCTATTCTGGAGCAAACACATAAATAAAAAAAGCCTCCCCTAGAGCATCCTGGTAGCTCACCTGGTAGAGCGTGCACGCCCCATGTACTTTGGCTTGTCCCATGTCCTTACCGCAGCGGCCCGGGTTCTAATCCTTGGCTGCAAGTTATTCCCTCTCTCTCTCCCCCTTTGCGGTCTAACAATCAAATCAAATAAAAAGACAAAAAAAGCCTCCCCTACATATAGCACCTTATCCTGTGCCCTCTACGGATGGGATAAACAAAATCTGAGACTGGATATACAGAGCTGAAAGCCTCAAGGTCCACTTCGTGACCAGTCCTGACAAGCCATCAGTCCTCTGGCCGAGATTAGCCTTATTCTACGAACCCCATTTAACAAAAAGAATAAAAGCTGATATCAACTCGGGGTTTATAATGCAGGTATGGTTTTCCCTACCAATATACGGGGTAGGCGCAGCGCCTAACCATTTTTGTCACAGTGGTCTGGAATAGCCTAAGATAACATTTTGGCGAGTAGCCAAATGTAACATACATTGTCATCTACGCTATATTTTTTTTTTACAGTCAATGTATGGCATTTCAGAAAAAAAAGGGCATATTTGTCTATAATTTTAAAGATTGTGACTGTTAGCTATCGAGCTTGCATAATTCACCACAGTAAAGCAGCTGAGCCATCTCTTTTGTAAATTAGCCAGCCAAAAGTTGGCTTAAACCAATCACCGTAAGCACTGGTAAAATGGTGTAAATCTCACTGAGTGGGAAATAAATTAGTTGACTAGAAAGTATACTGCCCTACAAGTAGAAAGCAGTACATAATATCACCATTGAGAGCAAATCATCTACTAGTCATTCCGTTAGAATCCCAGGTCAGAAGTGGTTGTTTACTAAAACACAACGATAAGCACTGTTAAAACGATGTTCATCATGCTAAGTGCCAAAAAGCTAGGTAGTCACCGAATAAGTACAAGAAGACTGTCGCTTAAGTACTATGCCTGTGTTATAAATGTTAGTTTTCTATACACTGTGAATCCATAACAAGTGTTTTCGTGGTAGCCCGTCTACCGTACACACTAGGCCTGCACGATTCAGGGAAAAATATGAATCACGATTTTTTAGCTTAGAATAGATATCATGATTCTCTGCAACGATTTTTTTCTCATGCAGCGTGATGTTTATTACACACATGAACTATGACAAAACAAACTGGCAGTACCAAAAATATTGGTTTTTGCACGTTGCACATCGCCACAAGCCTAAAAGTTTTCATCAATATCCATTAGGGGTGTAACAGATCGCAGTTGATCGGTTCAGCACGCACGTGACCCGCGGGTTAATTACGCTTTTTTTTAACTTGCGGATTAATTTAAATTGTTTAGCGATCGCAGAGTGAAAGTTTTTCTGTTGATGTTGCTTTTTAAGTAATTGCGTTATTTTAAACTCGATGCTGAGTTTCAGTGAAACTACACACAACAGTCATGTGTTCACATGCAAATGAGTCAACGATGGCTAGCGGCGGAGCTTAAAAAAAGCCTCCCGCATCATTAAATCGCACGTATGGGAGCCTTTCGGCTCCCCTGTAAAATATAATGATGACGGACGAAGGGCGGTGGACAAAACTGTAACGGTATGTAGACACCAACAGTTCCAAAGGATCGGAAAAATGAACCGATCCGTGACTCGTGACCCGTAATGTGATCCGAACCCTGAGTTTTGTTTATTTCCGTACTACAGCGCTTGCTCGAAACACGTCACTAAAAGGTGCTTTGTCATTGGCTGACGGTGAAGCCCTGAAATTTGTGAGAACTGTCCTTTTAAAATAAAGGCCAAAGTTTTTATTTATTTATTTTTTAAAATCGAAGACATTTAAAATTAAAATCGTGAAAAGGGTGAATCGAGATCGCGATTTTATAACGACTTATCGTGCAGGCCTAATACACACTGCCGTCATCGTCATCAATTTATTGATCAATAACAACAAGTGGTTAGTAACATACTCATCACCTGATGCACCTGATGCAACTGACCAGCCCTTACTGTTGGATCAAGGCTTGAGCATCAGCTGCTTCAGGTGTGCTAGAGCAGAGAGAACTGGAAAATGGGCAGAAAGGGGTGTCTGGAGGTCTGGAGTTGGGAGCCCTGGGTCTAGGCTAATATTATTATAATTTTTATTATTACTACTACTACTACTATCATTAGCAAGCTCCTTTCTGTAAAATAATTAGATATAAAAATAATTAGACAAATTGCAAATTGATATGTGTAAATAATATAATTATTTAACTATAACAAGTTTTGTCTAAGCTTTTTGGGCATTATCTATAGTAATAAAAATGGTCCAAAATTATGTGAAACTGAATAGCTTTAAGTCAAAACACTTTTTACAATTTAGGGATTTGGGGTTCAGTATCTTGCTCAAGGACACTTTGACACGTGGGCTGGGGGAAGCCGGGATCGAACCGCTGACCTTTCGATTGGTGCATGACCCGCTCTTCCACAAAGCCATAGCCGCCCCTCATAGGAGCACCACGTATTTACACTCTGCTACACACGCCAGCAGCATGACGAGGTGCTGAGCATCTATTTTGCACTGAGCACTGTGTTCTTTCTGTTCGCTGAATGTTCAACTTTTGGTAAAACACTGCGCTCGTCACTGTCCCTTTACCTAGCCGTCCAATCACAGTGGAGGAGGGACGGAACAAATACCACCAAAGACCAATCGTTACAAGTGCTCCATGACGACAACAATGGAGGAGAAAATAATACTGCTGGTCTTTGAGTATCCTTGTCTGTACCAGATGAGGTCCCTGGACTACCACAATATCAATATGAAAAATAAGGCTTGGAGGAGGTAAGCAGCAGTCATATTCCGTATCAATGCAACCAAAGCGTCTCAGCTGAAAAAATGCTGTGCCTCCAAAGTGCTCTCAAGCGCTCGCAGCTGGGCGAGAGAGCGCCTGGCGTTTTCAGCTGGGGAAAAATGCTTTGGTGGACACATGGTCTAAGCCCTCTAAAACCTAGAGAAAACCCTGGAACTACAGTGTAGCAAGTAGCTGTGGGAACATTACAAACTTGAGTATATAATGATTTTAAAATTTATAAAACTACTAAAAAGCTCATAAACATAATGAAAAAAGTAAAGAAGCATCAGAGAAAAGCCACATTCAGTTTTGTCTCATAATTCATGTCAATTTACTGTTATAGCTAATAAAGGCAAATACATTTAAAATACACATACATATATATACACACTATATATTTAGGAGAACTATGCATCTTACTACTGATTTACATTGATTTGTTAAACAAGGGCACTACAATTCCTGATGTATCTCACCAAGCTGTGTTACAGCAGTTTATACTGACTGACCCAATGAGATCTAAGAAGGGAATCATTTCAGTCCTTTGTTCCCAATGTAGGCCTGCACGATTCTGGGAAAAATATGGATCACAATTTTTTTAGCTAAGAATCACGATTCTCTGCAACGATTTTTTTCTCATGAAGCGTGATGTTTATTACACACATGAACCATGACAAAACAAACTGGAAGTACCAAAAATATTTGTTTTGGCACATAGAAAACTACACATCGCCACAAGCCTACAAGTTTTCATCAATATCCATCAGGGGTGTAACGGATCGCAGTTGATCACGACCCACGGTTCAGCACGCACGTGACCCGCGGATTAATTGCACTTTTTTACTTAATACTAGCGGATTAATCTAAATGTTTAGCGATCGCAGAGTGATAGAAGTTTTTCTGCTGATGTTGCTTTTTAAGTAACTGCGTTATTTTAAACTGGATGCTGAGTTTCAGTGAAACTACACACAACAGTCGTGCTCACGTAAACAGGGCTTGTTAATAAGTCAACAGTGGCTAGCGGCGGAGCTTGAAAAGCCTCCTGCATCATTTAAATCGCACGTATGGGAGCATTTTGGCTTCCCTGTAAAATATAATGATGACGGAAGAAGGGTGGTGGACAAAACTGCAACGGTGTGTAGACACCAAAAGTTCCTGGCTGTAAGTTTTCATGTAATAAATGGAAATGCAAGTGGAAAAAATGTATCCTCCCCCTTTTTTTTCTCATCCGAAAAATTTTCCATGACTCGTGATCCGTAATGTGATCCAAACCGTGAGTTTTGTGATCGGTTACACCACTAATATCCATTTTGTTTATTTCCGTACTACAGCGCTCGCTCGAAACGCGTGACTAAAAGGTGCTTTGTCATTGGCTGAGGGTGAAGCCCTGAACTTTCTGAGAGCTGTCCTTACAAAATAAAGGCCACATTTTTTATCTTATTTTATTTTTTTAAATCAAAGTAATTTAAAATTAAAATCATGAACAGGGTGAATCGAGATCGCGATTTTATAACGATTTATCGTGCAGGCCTATCCCAATGCACTTTTTTTTATGTCACTTGTCAGCTATTTCCATGTGCAAGTCTTAGTGTCATGTAAGCTATCCATATGCAACAGGTTGCCCTCTCCATGACAACAAATGGTGAATTTTGAACAACAAAGGCTTACAGGGGACATTTCTAACCACTGATGCCACACAGGTTCCATGGCGGGGAAACATTAAAGCCTATCGGGTTTATCCCCACTGGGGCACTGAATTGCCGTGCTCAGAGTGGTTGGAGATATCTCGGGCTGGCTTAGCAGACCAAGGCGACAACTGTCATAAATTACTCCCCTGTGGGCTTGCATGTCTGCCATACTAGAAACAGCTTTAGGAAAACTCAGGGGCAACAGTGCTGGATTTAAGAGAGCACAGGGTGGGGGGTCAGTCAGTCACACCCGCACAATCAAACGGTTGCAAAACCTCTATACCTTTTTTATGACTTTGGAGTTTTTAACAATTTGTACTGTATCTCTATGTTCAAATTAATATGATACCTTCAATAATTAAACAACTCTAATAAAAGTTGTAAAACACTTTAAAACAAGAGTTCCAACACTTCTGTTCTCCTTCCATGAGATCCAAGTTTCCTCATGTTTTTTTGTGTGTCAACTCGAGGAGGGGGCTGAGTGGTTGAAGAGGAGAAAAATGAGCCACTTCACTGCTTTTCACATGGCAGCTCACTTCCACTGATGTATAAAGTGCACTTCCCTAGGGCTTGCGGTTTGTCATAAAACATCTCTCGGCACATAATTTAATCAAACTTGAGAGGCAGAAAGAGAAAAAAATGGAAAACAAACATAATTTACTAAAGGGCTGTTGGAGTCTAATACTGAGGCTGTTTGCCAGAAGTGCAGTAATTCTAAACCATGCTGCAGTAAGTGGCTTCTCAAAAGATAGTGTGGGGTAATGTCAGACAGCTGAGCAGATGGGATGGAATCCATGGAGTGCATTATCTTTATGAATTCATGACAAAATTTTGTACTGAAAGTGACAGAGGCGTAGGTGTTTGTAAACACTAGGCCTGCATGATAAATCGTTATAAAATCGCGATCTCGATTCACCCTGTTCACGATTTTAATTTAAAATGACTTCGATTAAAAAAAATAATAATAATAAAAATGTGGGCTTTATTTTGAAAGGACAGCACTCACAAAGTTCAGAGCTTCACTCGTCGAGCGAGCGCTGTAGTTCGGAAATAAAAAAAGGATATTAGTGGTGTAACGGATCACAAAACTCAGGGTTCGGGTCACGAGTCACGGATCGGATCATTTTTCCGATCCTTTGGAACCTTTGGTGTCTACATACCCTTACAGGTATGTCCACCACCCTTCTCCCGTCATCATTATATTTTATAGGGAAGCCGAAATGTTCCCATACGTGCGATTAAAATGATGCGGGAGGCTTTTCAAGCTCTGCCGCTGCCCATCATTGAATTATTAACGCGCCCTGTTCACGTGATAACATGACTGTTGTGTGTAGTTTCACTGAAACTTAGCATCAAGATTAAAATAACGCAATTACTTAAAAAGCAACATCAGCAGAAAAACTCTTTCAGTCTCCAATCGTTAAACAATTTAGATTAATCCGCTAGTTAAAAAAACAAAGCGCAATTAATCTGCGGGTCACGTGTGTGCCGAACCGTGCGTCTTGTTCAAGAATCAACTGCGATCCATTACACCCCTGATGGATATTGATGAGAACTTGTAGGCTTGTGGCGATGTGCAGTTTTCTATGTGGCAAAACAAATATTTTTGGTACTGCCAGTTTGTTTTCATTATTCTTAATGAGAAAAAAATCGTTGCAGAGAATCGTGATATCAATTCTAAGCTAAAAAATCGTGATTCATATTTTTCCCTGAATCATGCAGGCCTAGTAAACACACTGTCTTATAGTCTGCTCTCACTAAAGAATGTTGAAGAGGTAAAACATAGAGTGTACCGCAGGCTTTAATGTGCCTTCATGTGTCTCATTTAACTTCTGCCTGCAATATAAATCAAGTGAAAAGAGAAACTTACTGTCATCACTAGTGCACGCATCACCCTTTCAAAATCAGGCACTGCACTGTACAACGCTTGGAAATGTAAAATCGTAGGCATCAAATAAAAAAACTTTAAATATGAAAACTAGAAGTATATGGTTTCCAGTTACTTTGGCTTACACTACAGGCTTTACAAGGATTAGCTCTAAACCACAAAATGGCAGGCCTCACACTCTACAATGTCTTACACTTCAAAAAAGTGAAAAGGTGCAAAATGTCAATATAGTCAATGTCTGAAAAGCACACTGTGTTATTAAGTTAAAGGCAAAGAAATGCCAGTACTCACTTGCAAAATTAAAAATAATGTATAACACAAGACTAACATGTGAACAGCTCAAAATATTCACGTTATTTTTGTTTACTCTTAGCTCTTTCAAATATGTAGACAAAATCTTTCCCATAAAGTTGGTTCCTGCAGTGCAATGTGTCTCCCTCACACCAAGCTCGTTCTGCACACGCAAGGCTGCGCCTATCCAATCCGACTGGCATCACGGCCATGGAATGCTGAAGTCCACATTTTTCCCATTCAGCAAGGAAAAACGGCCTTTCAAAGCCAATCAGCTAGAAATGTTGCTTTGTTTTTATTTTCGACTGAACTTCCTGGAACCTATTATGGAGCTGTCAGGGATGTATATTTAGCTATGGCAACACAGGGCCTCCTCGCCCCCTTGCGCCACTGCTCATGTCACCTCTGATAAACAGAAAAACAATTGGTTATCCCTTTTGTCACCTTTAAAGAAAATGGCATGGGTACGGTGTCTGTGGGTGTAAGTGAGAAATACCATACATATGGCTAAACAACTTATCTGTAAACAACAGTAGAGGGAGGTAGGATAAATGTATCCCATACATATTATAGTCACATCTTTAATTAATGCACCGGATTCTTCAGAAATCTACGAACAAGAGCCAACATTTCTACTCAGTCACTGACACTGTGATAAAAGATAACAAAACAATCAGTCACATCAAATCAGATTCCCTTTCAATCTGTCCTCCAATGGTCACATAAATCTACTCCGAGACAACAAAGTCTACTGAATTAGCAACCATAACCATATATCAAGGGTTCACAGGTAGTTCAGCGGTAGTGAATTGTCACAATACCATATAGCCTACCAAATTCCACCAAATAAAGTCAGGTTAGCACTCTATGATTCTGTAATATTCTTTGTAAAGAAAACCAAAATGTAAGATGGATAAAAGCTGAAAATTTGGTTTTGATCCTTAGCAGTCATGATAATGTAAATATACAAATATGGTGGTTGGTTTAGTGCATTAGCCTGGCAACATTTGCTGACATGCAAATTGGAACTAAACACAAACTACAGTTGAGACTGATGAGAATGTCATTAGTTCTGCAGTTTTATTCATTATAAACCAGAGTACATACAGTAGCTCAAAGGGGAAGAGATAACTACAAGCCCCCAAGAACAGGACTGTGCTGTGAGGCAATTTCAGCGTTGTCGCCACAGTCAAAATTGCAGGTGAGATGTCACCCACTGGCCTAAAAACCTTTTTTCTCTGCATATGTGAGTGACATGAGTGTTTGAATGTGAACAATTATTTGAGCGCACCTGTGCCTCCTGAGTTCAGACACAAAGGTTGGCAAAACACCTGGATTCACTTAACACATGCTAAAAAATCTCCCCTCTCTTTCTCAACAGCAAAGAGCAGTGTACAAAACATTCAGCCAGCAGCTTCTCATTTTTTAGCCTGGGCTGACTGTCACTTTGACTGGT
Source organism: Coreoperca whiteheadi (assembly GCA_011952105.1). Classification (NCBI taxonomy): domain Eukaryota; kingdom Metazoa; phylum Chordata; class Actinopteri; order Centrarchiformes; family Sinipercidae; genus Coreoperca; species Coreoperca whiteheadi. Next base: position 25,491,225 of record CM022471.1, read on the forward strand.
TAAAATGACAAACGTCGCCTGCGTCAGGTCATACCAGCTGTCACTAATTAATGTTAATTCCCTGAGTAACTTGACGACAGACCAAATCCACTTGTCTGTTGTTGGGTATGTTAGCTCTCTGCAAGCTAGTGTCTGTCCTTGTCATAGATAATTTGTGAGATATGCACCTCCATTCTGTACCACCACTATATAACCACGAGTGGGTTGAGTGTTTTTGTTGTTCCCACAACTAAAACAGACAGATGCATCTTCCCTCTAGCGGATGGCATCAAATCAACTTCAAGAGTCTCAGATAACCCACCCAGATAAACTTTCATTCATATTATATCAATAATTTAAAAACTTTTTGAACAAGGGCCAGTATTTATATTAAGTAGCTTGTGAAAAGTAAGTAGTGTCACTTTTAGTAAATCACTCTTTGTATCATTACAATTTAATCTCTTAGGCTCAATATAAGTTCAAAAGTCTCAAAGACTTGGACTTGTATCAGTAAATTATTTTAACACCATTTAGATCTGTGAGCAGTCAGGAATAAGTTAACCGGCTAAGCCAGAGAAGGTAATTTTCAATGACTGTCGTAACTGCAATTTTCATGCTATATGAGCCCAAAAACACGGAAGCCTAAGGAAGCCACCTGGTGAGCTACTTTTATTGGGATGAATGGGGCGCTATGTTGGAACAAGCTATCCAGTTCATCCATGGATCATGTAAGTTATACCAATTCATCCTGTGGAGAACATGAACATACCAAAATGGCAATCTATCCGATAGTTATAGATAGAGAGAGATATTTCACTCTGAACAAAAAATATCAACCTGCTGGTGGCACAACATGAAAGTTCAGGGATCGCCAAAGTCATAAGGATTCATCCTCTAGGGGGCATGAATGTCTGTACAAAATGTCATGGGAATCCACTCTGGAGTGGTGGATGTACTGACTGACCAAACACTACTGCCATTCCTATTTCAAAGCTTGACTGAGAAAGAAAACACTTAAAGATGAATTCTTCTGACAATGACTATCACAACTGATTTTCCTATACCAACTTTGGCTCTCTTCTTGCCTGGCTGCAGTGCACTCCCATTTTCTTTTCTCTAACCTGTCTTTGGAATTGCTAAGGACAGACACAGGGATCTGCAACAATTTTATGTGTATTCTATGGGAAATCCATTAGCAGTCTGTGCAAAGAAAAACCTAATGCATGTTGGTTTGGGTGTAGGTACCATCCAAATATGTTCAGTCCAAATACTTGTCATGAGATCAGCAAACTGTTCTCACTACTTTGACAGCATTAAATAACACTTCCCTTCTTTATTTTGTCAAAAAACTACTGTTACTACATCTATCTATGACATATGAGGAGTCATGTAGATTGTTTAAATTAAGTAACTGGGTGGTAATCCTTTATTCAAAATGCTACAGCCACTCTAAGAAAATGTATAAAAGTTATACTTGTGTACCTTGTTTTCTCAGAGCACACACAGTGTAAAGCCCAGACCAATACATCAGGAGTATTGAGGAATCTGTGCTTTCAGCCCTGGATTAGTTTGACCTATACCTGACTTCAACAGTAACAATGATGCCCACTAGTTCATACTCCCTTGACCTCTGTGTCTGACCCCCTACATCCCACAACACAAACCCCACCTCAAATCTACCCTGCCCAGAAGAGAGTCGTGACCGCATACCACAAGTCATTCCAAGTCATAAATTTAGTAACATTTCACCGCTTGCAACCTCAGCTCAGCTCTTGCCAGTATAGCAGGAACTTTTATAGTTTAAACCAACATAGAAATATCTGCATTGCTAGAATGGCTGCTAGCGGTCCTGCACATACATGTGCTGGTCAGACTGGGAGGATGCAGAGCCCAGGGTGCTCCTCTCACAGAAGGATTATGAACTACAATCGACAAATCTAGGGATAAATATCTCCAAAAATGTACTTATTTTAAATTAAAATGATAATTTTAATTTTTAATTAAATGTAGGGTGATATCATTTGCTGTATTTTCAGATTTTACTCGCCAAAGGGGGGGGGGGGTTAATATCACAATGTTACGATGACAAAGCGGTCAGTGGTCGATCGGTGTTAGCCATCGGCAATGGCATCATTCATTAGCCCAACCCTTAATACAAACTGCAAAACACAAAATCAAAATGTCATCAGAACACATCCACATTAGCACAGAGTTCATGCCATACAGATCACTAAATCAATGCATGTTTGCAAACCTTTCTTCATGTCTTAACATTACCCAGGTAAACATCACTTCACAGCTACTGAAATACAGTTATTTCCTTTTGTTCACTGTCAAAATGCTGTCATGTATTATGTTTTTTTTGTAGCATAAATTGTGGTTTTCTGATTTACTCTATGCTTTCCAGCATTACAATATGAACTTACTCTATTTTCAAGGATTAACCTTTCAACTGAGTTTGTGCCCAAAAACAAAAACTTTCTGGCTGATAAAGAACAGAAACAGTGAACAGATGCAGTGAGGTACAGTCAAGTAATTTTGTCTGGGTATGAATGTTGGTCTGTAAAGTCTAAAGCTAAATAACATCATCTACAGTAATAAAATATATTCAATAAATAAAATTAAAGTTTTTGAGAGTTATCGTCTATCATTTCAAATATCTCTGTGCAAACAGATTTTTCTTTGTTTTGATGAGAATTAGTTCCTTTTTGACAAAATCATTTGATAATGACCACTTTAGGTTAAAATGCAACTATGACTCAAGTTTAGTGATGAACACATACAATGCTGTGATGCTATGATAAACTTCGGTTTGTACAGGAAGGTTATTCCTGCTGGGCTCTAGGCCTACCACATGTCCGCTGGTGCTCGTTCGGTTAGCTGCAGGGTCATTAGCCGGGGAATACTGTTCTTAGATATTTGCCCGGAACATCTCCTGGCAGCTGAGAAGTGAACAGGGATGTCTCCCTGACACCCCCTGCAGCTAACCTACTTTAGGAGTTGCTCCCCATGTGTTATTCTGTCTTCTCAGCTAGAGGCAAAATTTGCTTTCTCGGCTTCTTCGGATGGCTCCCTAGTGGCTTTGTGGACTTGTCTTCTCCGTAGCCCTAGGTCTTTGGGAAGGTGTGTTGCTGAGCCTTCCACAAAGCCTCTAGCACCAAACTCCTCTGGGCAGAGTCTTCCGCCACATCAGCTTTACCTGCACTCTGCAACCAAGTCTGCATATTTCGCCATCTTCCTTTCATGGGCTGACTTCAACCCCTCTTCCTATGTGATGTCATGCAAGTAGTTCCTGAGAGGAGAGACCCTTCAGCCAACAGGCAGCCAGACTCCACCCGCCAACTGCCTTTCTCCGATCAAGATGACTTAAAATGCTGCTACAAAGAGGAGGGGGGAGATGGAACATCTCATTGCAATTCCTACTTCCAGCTGCTGCCAGTTGGTGGTGAAATTGTGCAGGTCTTGGAAGTAGCTCATCACCATGGCCTTGATACTGTCTGGGATGTAGAATAAGTCTAGGTCAAAAGGCAATGAGCTGGTATGGCACTGACCCATACATGTTGGCAAGTTCTAGCCATTCAACGTGCAGATATTTCTTCTCCCTCTTAGTTGTCTGGATTTCTTCCCGAATTATGGTGGCATGTTTCATGCAGGGGGGTATGGTTCTGTGGGCTTAGGCACATAACCTGCTGGGCCCAGAGGCTCATTCCTTGCAGGGTTGCTGTATTGAACATGGATGTGCTCCTCCAGACCTTCTTTGGAGATATCCAAAGGATTCCTGAAGAAGTTTGGCCTCTCCTCTTTTCTTTTCAACCGCCACTGGACGCGGTCTGCCCTCCACTGTTTGGCAAGCCTCCCTGTTATCTCATTCCACAGGGTTTTCAGACCCTTCTCCTCTAGATCCACTGCTTGCAGAGCTGCCCTCTGATCAGACACTAGATCATTGATTTCGTTATCCCTCCTCCCCTTTGTCCTCGTACTGTTCTTCGTAGAATATTACTGGGCAGAGGTTTAGCTTGTCTTCCACTTGGGCCACGCAAAGCTTTCTGAATCAGTTCACAGAGGTTTTCATCCATCTTTCTCCACTCCTCTGCTTGGTTGGACATTGGCCACTTGATCCTATTCTTTTATTTAGGGGTTCTTCATCTATATGGCCTTTTGACTTGACTCAACTCTTCACATCCTTCTCTTCCTGGCCTGCCTCTACAACATTGGGCCTGATGGCGCTGTGGTTTCCTCATTAGACACAGATGGTTTCGTTTTGTGTGCTATATGAAATTTTGCACCCTAAATTAGGAGTATAGCATTTTGTGTTAAGAGCTTTGCAAATGGAAACTCATAAACCTAAACTCATGACCTACCTTCCCAATGCATGCTGCCAATGCCAAAGTATAAAGAGCGAAAGAAGCAGTGGGTCAAATTTTGGTGACTTCAGTTTTCTCTGGACATAAAGCTCCATCACTGCTGTTTAGGAAACACTTTATCTCACTCTTACCATATGATCACAGAGACATAGCTTCCTGTGGACAAAGCTTCCTACTGGTGTTCATACTCAACGGCAGTACGGTTAAGTCTTCAGATGTGCAATTATCAAGAATGGGATGGTCTTTTCTGCCATACTGAAACTTTGTAATTTAGGTAGGTAAAAACAAGTATTTCTACATAATATCTTGCAGAGTATTATTTGGGCGGTTTCCGGTTTTGCCGGTCCAATCTGGTATACAGCATCATTATGAGAAGTTCTGGCCAGTTAAAAAGAGACAAGAAGCAGCCCTAAGCGATGTTAGCTCTGTAATGACATTCTATAGCTGAGCTCGAGAAATATAATAGCCACCTCACTAATGGTTAAAACTATAACCCAGCACAAAAATGACATTTACCAACCTAACATAAGCCACCATGTTCTGAACAGAGACATTACAAACATTTGCAAGTAACATTTGCCTTTTGGAACTACTCAGTCCAGCACTGCATGATGGGAAGTGTGGGCCATCACATGAAGCAGAGTGCACGTCAAAGCTTCATGGTAAATTGTTAACTAGTTTGTGAAATAGTTTTCAAGAAAGAAAAGCAGCTAAAAGTGCTGACGACGTGCTGACCTAAGCGTTTTGTCTCCTTTCAGGTTACAGGTGTTTGTTTGTTACCTGTAGCGTGTAGTTTGCTGCTCTAGCTCAACACAGCTAATTTGTGCGACTCTTCATTACATTGACTAACTATCTGCTATAACGTTACATATGAACGTTTATTAGTTTTGCCTAAGCACTTACGGCGCTTCAGTGTTGCTAGCTACCAGTCTCTACCTTAGCAGCTAGCAATGGCTTCTCTCCCGCTCTCTCTTGCTCGGTGTGTCAAATGTTTAGCTATTCCTCTGCCTCCTTTACTGATAATGGTACATGTGATAAATGTTGTTTATTTGTAGCGTTGGAGGCGAGGCTTAGTGATTTGCAAACGTGGTTCCCCACCATGGGAGCTCACACGGTAGTTGCTAGCCAAGCCCCAGTAGCTAGTGCGGACCAACTAGAGCTAGCTACTGTTAGCCGTTCCCCAATCCAGGGCGGCTGGGTGACCGTCCGAAGGAAGCATAGCCCTAGGCCGAGGCCCACGGTTTACCACCAACCCGTTCCCGTTTCCAACAGGTTCTCCCCACTCAGCGACGCACCCGCTGAGAAACCAACTCTGATTATTGGCAGCTCCATTTTGAGAAACATGAAGTTAGCGACACCAGCGACCATAGTTAAATGTGTTCCTGGGGCCAGAGCGGGCGACATTGAATCATATTTGAAACTGCTGGCTAAAGATAAACGTAAATACAGTAAAATTGTTATTCACGTCGGCGGTAATGACACCCGATTACGCCAATCGGAGGTCACTAAAATTAATGTTGAGTTGGTGTGTACATATGCAAAGACGATGTCGGACTCCGTAGTTTTCTCTGGGCCCCTGCCAAATCTGACCAGTGATGACATGTTTAGCCGCATGTCTTCATTCCGTCGCTGGCTGTCGAGGTGGTGTCCAGCAAACGATGTGGGCTTCATAGATAATTGGCGGACTTTCTGGGGAAGACCTGGTCTGATTAGGAGAGACGGCATTCATCCAACTTTGGATGGTGCAGCTCTCATATCTAGAAATCTGGCCGAGTTTATTAATGGACCTAAACCATGACAACGCAGAGTTGAGACCAGGAGGCAGAGTTGCAGTCCTACACGCTTCTCTGCACTTCCAGAGCAGTTACCCACCCATAATCCCATAATGACGGTGCCTGCCCCCCGGCCACTGAAATTTATAAAATCAAAAGCTAACAGAAGAGGAGTTATACATAATAATTTTAAAAAAAATTATCACAACAGAAATAGCACCTCAAAATAAGATAATTAAATGTGGACTCCTAAACATCAGATCTCTGTCATCTAAAGCTGTACTAGTAATTGATCTGATATCAGATTATCATATTGATTTATTTTGTCTCACTGAAACCTGGCTGGGTCATGAAGAATATGTTAGCCTAAATGAATCCACTCCGCCCAGTCATATTAATACTCACATTCCTCGAGGCACCGGCCGAGGAGGTGGAGTTGCAGCCATCTTCGACTCAAGCCTATTAATCAACCCTAAACCTAAACTAAATTATAACTCATTCGAAAGCCTTGTTCTAAGTCTTTCACATCCAACCTGGAAAACACGACAGCAAATCCTATTTGTTATAGTGTACCGCGCTCCTGGTTCTTATTCAGAGTTTTTATCTGAATTCTCAGAATTTCTATCAGGTTTAGTCCTTAAAACAGATAAAGCAATTATTGTAGGTGATTTTAATATTCATGTGGGCGTTGAAAATGATAGCCTTAGTACTGCGTTTATCTCATTATTAGACTCGATTGGCTTCTGTCAGTGTGTACATAAACCCACTCACTGTTTTGGCCACACCCTCGGTGGTATACGGCATTGAAATTGAACATCTAACAGTCTTTCCACAGAATCCTTCACTATCAGACCATTATTTAATAACTTTTGAACTCCTATTACTGGATTACACACCAGTAGTCAAATACTACTACAGTAGATGTCTATCTGATAGTGCTGTAGCTAAATTTAAGGAAGAAATTCCATCTGAATTTAACTCATAACAGAGGACTCATATGCAAATTTCAGTCCGCCCCAAATTGATCATCTTGTTGATAGTGCTGCAGGTTCACTGTGAACGACACTTGATTCTGTTGCTCCTCTTAAAAAGAAGATAATAAAACAAAAAAGGGTAGCTCCATGGTATAACGCTGAAACCCGCAAATTAAAGCAAACATCACGAAAACTTGAAAGGAAATGGCGTTCCAACTATCTAGGAGAATCTTATTTAGCCTGGCAAGATAGTCTTAAAATATATTAGAAGGCCCTCCGTAATGCCAGAGCAGCCTACTACTCATCACTAATAGAGGAAAATAAGAACAACCCCAGGTTCCTTTTCAGCACTGTAGCCAGGCTGACAAAGAGCCACAGCTCCATTGAGCCATGTATTCCTGTAGCCCTCAGCAGTAACGACTTCATGAGCTTCTTTAATGATAAAATTTTGACTATTAGAGAGAAAATTAATCACGTCCTGCCCTCAGCTGGTGCCAACCGATCTTCAAGCATAGAGGCGTTGGAGGGAGCTGTGAAACCTGATGTGTACTTGGACTGCTTCTCTCCCGTCGACCTTATTCAACTAACGTCGACAATTTCTTCGTCTAAGCCTTCGACCTGTCTCTTAGACCCAATTCCAACTAGGCTGCTTAAAGATGTTCTACCATTAGTTAGCACGTCCTTTGTAGATATGATCAATTTGTCTTTACTGACAGGTTATGTACCACAGTCTTTTAAAGTAGCTGTTATTAAACCTCTCCTTAAAAAGCCTACTCTCAATCCAGGGGTTTTAGCCAACTATAGACCTATATCTAACCTTCCCTTTATCTCTAAGATCCTTGAAAAAACTGTTGCTAATCAGTTATGTGACTTTCTAAATAACAATAGTATATTTGAGGATTTCCAGTCAGGTTTTAGAGTGTATCATAGCACAGAAACAGCACTGGTGAAAATTACAAATGACCTTTTAATTGCATCAGACAATGGACTTGTCTCTGTACTTGTCTTGCTAGATCTTAGTGCATTAGATACCATTGACCATCAAATTCTATTACAGAGACTGGAACATTTAATTGGCATTAAAGGAACTGCACTAAGCTGGTTTAAATCCTATCTATCAGACCGATCTCAGTTTATGTTAACGATGAATCATCCGAGCACACCAAAGTTAGTCACGGAGTTCCGCAAGGTTCTGTGCTTGGACCACTTCTATTTACTTTATATATGCTTCCTTTGGGCAATATTATTAGAAAGCACTCCATAAAGTTTCATTGTTATGCAGATGATACCCAGTTATATTTATCGATTAAGCCGGATGAAACTGACAGTTAGTTAAACTTCAATCATGCCTTAAGGACATAAAAACCTGGATGACCAGAAATTTTCTGATGTTAAACTCGGACAAAACTGAAGTTATTTTACTTGGCCCCGAACGCCTCCGAGACTCACTGTCGGCAGATATAATTGCTCTAGAGCGCACTGCCCTGGCCTCCAGCACCTCTGTGAGGAACCTAGGAGTTATCTTTGATCAGGATCTATCCTTCAACTCCCACATGAAGCAAACCTCACGGACTGCCTTTTTTCACCTACGTAACATTGCAAAAATCAGGCACTTCCTGTCTCGAAACGATGCAGAAAAATTAATCCATGCATTTGTTACTTCAAGGCTGGATTACTGCAATTCCATATTATCAGGCAGCCCGAAAAAGTCCCTTAAGATTCTCCAGTTGATTCAGAACGCTGCAGCACCGGTACTGACAGGAACTAGGAAGAGAGATCATATTTCTCCAATATTATCTTCTCTGCACTGGCTCCCTGTGAAATCCAGAATAGAATTTAAAATCCTTCTCCTCACCTATAAAGCTCTTAATGGTCAGGCACCGTCGTATCTTACAGAGCTCATAGTACCTTATTACCCCACTAGAACACTGCGCTCTCAGAATGCAGGGTTTCTTGTGGTTCCTAGAGTCTCCAAAAGTAGAATGGGAGCCAGAGCCTTTAGCTATCAAGCTCCTCTCCTGTGGAATCAGATCCCAGTTCGGGTTCGGGAGGCAGACAGCATCTCCATATTTAAGAATAGGCTAAAGACTTTTCTCTTTGATAAAGCTTATAGTTAGGGCTGGCTCAGGAGAGTCCTGAACCATCCCTTAGTTATGCTGCTATAGGCCTAGACTGTCGGGGGACTTCCCATGATGCACCTCTCTCTCTTCACCTCTGTCCTCCTCTCCATCCGTATGCATTCTCATCCCATAAATGCATGTCACTAACTTGACTTCTTCCCTCTCCCAGAGTTTTGTGCTTTGTCGTCCATCTCTTCTTTCTTACTGTCACTTTCAGCAGGTATTTCAGTGTCCGGAGATGTATCTGGATCTGTGACTATGGCGACCTGCTGGGGCAGTGCTCCTGTGTCTATGGTGCAGGGGACGAGTGGCTCAGGTCCTGCTCGTTGGGCTCCACCTGGAGCTGCTCGGTTGTCCGTCTGGACCCATCATCTTCCCTTATGTTTTACCACCTAAACATTTCTAACATAATAATATATATATATATATATATACACAACAATTTTGCCATCATGGCTGTATATGTTATAGTTTTGATGCTATAAATCTATTCTGTACTTACGACATCTATTGCATGTCTGTCCGTCCTGGGAGAGGGATCCCTCCTCTGTTGCTCTTCCTGAGGTTTCTATCATTTTTTCCCTTGTTAAAGGGGTTTTTTTGGGTAGTTTTTCCTTAATCGAATCGAGGGTCTAAGGACAGAGGGTGTCGTATGTTACAGATTGTGAAGCCCTTTGAGGCAAATGTGATTTGTGATACTGGGCTATATAAATAAAATTGAATTGAATTGAATTGAAAATACTGGTTTGTCTTAGCCAGCAGCTAAGTTTACAAGATTTTGCCAAATTTTAAGATACGTGACAAACTAAACTAAACAGTTAGACTAGATAAAGACAGCTTTCATTTTAGCTTGTTTGTAACAATTAGCCGAGCTAGCGCTGTGCTTATGTAAAACATAGCGGCGGTGGATGAGATACTGCAGACAGAGCAGATTAAAATTAGGGCTTACCCTAACAATTATATTTTTTAATCGATTAATCAACTATTATTTCTTTGATTAGTCGATTAATATAACTACTAATTTATCAATTATTCTTTTTTTATTAGTCAATTAATAATTAATTTATAAAAAATAAATATCAAAAACTTCTCATAAATATTTCAACATTATATTCAATAAGTCTTTCTTAAAAACAATCAAATGTAACAAGAAACAAAGTATGCAAGGTTTAGTGTTTACTCACACTGTCTGCTCACCTTGCTTTTCCCTTCACTTCTCCCCGCTTGTGTGTGTGAACAACTGGTTATCTTCTGTATAGTGTGTTAAAACTATACAGTTAGGCCAGAATTGTTTTGGCTGAAACTTTAAGCATAGAGTAAGTGAAACTTGTTTACATTTTTTTTGTTCTTTTCAGTGCTTGTAATGTATCTACTTATTTAATTACTCAAATGTTTACAATCCCTGGCGTGAAAAACTATGCCATGTTTTGTTTTAATTCATAATATTGAAGTTTATAACCTCTTTTGTGTTGTTCAGTCATGGCATATTTTGTTTAATTTATAAAAATATTTAAGTTTATAAATAAGAGCGTTTATCATTATGGCATGTTGTTTTTTTGGTTGGTAATTTTTCACTTGTTTCTTATTTTTATATATTTATTACATGTGGAAAAACTTGAAACAATTTTAAATAAGTATAAAAGAATGCCATTTGTTTTTTAACATTTTATTTTTGTTTAATTTTATTAATAAAAATAGTGTGTTGTTCAGTTAGCATGTTTTTGTGTTTTGCTTTGGTACCGAAATTGGTACAGAGAACTGTGGATTTTTATTGGTATTGGTACCAAATACTAAAATTTTGGTACCATGACAACACAAGTAAGTAACGTAGCAGACTCAAAGATAAGTACGAAACCTCGTTTTGATCTGCTCCCATCTGCCCAGTTAAAGTTTCTGTATTACACTGCTAATACAAACTCAAAACTTCCTGTATTTGTTTCAAATTAAAAGCCCTCTGGACAGAAAATTAATTTCTTTAACAAAGCTTTTATTGTAAAACATTAGCAGGAACGTATTTTGTTGCTGTGACTTGCAACTCCACTCTCATTAATGGGCTCTCATTTTGTTTCACTCAGGAGCGAATAAGTCACGTATGACACATAGTGTCAGAATTCGGTATACTAGTATGATCTTTGGCTTGATATCAAACCAGTTTGAAAATGTTTACCCTATTGCTGAGTGCAGGAATTAATTCCCTGCAACAAAAATAACAAAAATATTTTTTGCTTAAAAATTCTTCTCCAGTCTGAACACACACAAAACACAATCTATCCATATTTCAACTAGAAATCTTTCCACCTCAGTTCTCTACAACCCAGATCAATAAATCCTTGCCCAAGCCACATCTCTGTGCTGTCCAAAATTGTGAGAGAAACAGTGGGCCAGAGAGCAAGGAGTGAACATGCTTGTACATATTGGCTGGTCTATTTTGCTTTCAGAGCAATCAACACCTTCTTGTTGTCCCAAGTTGTTAGCATGTCACCAGCTGCAGTGGGCCTCACCGGCCTGCTCGCCTCCTCCCCTGTCAGTAGAGCAGCTTTTATTAAAATTTGTTATCAGCTCTGCTGATCCAACTCTAAGAACAGGTTTAAAGCACTCCTGCTGCATGTGTCACCTCATTTTGATTTAATATTTGTGCTACGAAATGTGGCCAGTTCTTTAATCCCCTTCACCCTCTTGTACATACCCACCGCCTGTCTTTCTCTACCCACCAGTCACCCTTCCACCATCCCTTGACAAGAAATCTTTGACCCATGTCACCTTTACAGCACACACTCCTCCTTTAAACCCCCAGCTGCAGCCCAGAAATAGGACATCTTTTTTTAATTCTGCGTATCCACTCAAAGGCGAGTGCCTTGTGCCAGTGTCCTGTTCCAAGCTCCAACAGGAGCGGGATGACAACCATATGGATGTTGTGCAGAGTTTCACTTTCCATTAGGGCTGAACAGTTTGTGTAGTCATACCGAACCGTCATGGTACGAGGGTCACGGTCCGGAGCTCACAGCCCCACACAGACTACACGGTATGTAGATTGATGCACTTAATGCAGAATTAAAATTCAAAAGCACAAGTTCCGTCCGGAAACCTTTAGACATACACCATTACCAGCATGTACTGAGGTTAGCACAACAAGCTGATTGGCCTGCCAGTCAGTCAGATACATTTTTCCATAATGAAAACTAAATAGTTACCTTTGACAACAAAAACTATGGCTATATGTATTACACTTTCAGTCAATGAATGAAAACTGAATAATAATTTGAAAGAGACAAATAAACTAATTACCGTTTTAATGCAAAGTCTTATTCAACGACCAGCAGGCATCTTTGAAGGCATATGCTCGTAAAACAATATCGTCCACTGCCAAAAATATCCTTTTTATTTAGATAATTTATGGACTAAATTCATTTCCAATTGACAAATGACAATTACACAAGAAGCATCAACACATCATACTACAAAACCTTCCGTTAACGTCACAACAGTCGAGAACAACACCTTTGTAACTATGGTAACTATAGACATCAAAGATAGCAACAGCTGTAGCCCCAGAAAGCTTAGTCTACTAGACTGAACAAACAATTATGAAATGATGATGTGAGTAAAGAGGTGAGGTGAGTAAATCTAAAATATATGTTCATCCTAAGATTAAGACTAAACCAAAATCAGGTCTCAAAATGAACACTGCATATCGATCCACGAACAGAAGCTTCGCACCAAAAATTGATGCTCAAGTTTGGGGATCACCAGACTCATACTGAGTTTTGTCTCTTGTTAAAAACTAAAAAAAAAACTTTAATAAATTGTAACACTGTGCATTTGCCTAGTTAAATTGTGTAATTAGAAATTAGTCTACAATTGCTCATAATGTGTTAAGACTTTTTATTTCTACTAAAGGCAAAAACTGAAAGAGCTAAGGCTATGGAGCCTTTAACGCCAGCAGTGATAATTTTAAATGTAGTAATTTCAGTTATGGTCTTAAAAGTGTTGTTATGGGCCATGCTGTGTTTTTAATGCCACCATGGCCCAGACCACACCATAAACAAACCAACATATCATGATCCTAAACAGCACAGAAGAGCACTGGTAAGATCCACCTTGACACTGACTTTTGTACCATGACTTCAAACTGCATAAACAATATGAAGTGACCAGAACACTGAAAGTAAGTTACAACTACGATCTGCTAAGTTAAATTATTCAACTTAATGTTCTACGTCAGTGAAGTCCTGTTTGAAATAAAAAGCACTACTTTGTGATGAGAGACTAACAATAAAATGAATTCTGTGTCCAGTACAAGGGACATGTATGTATCTGTGAGAATCCCAGCTTGAGACCACAATGCAATGCTTAACTAATTGGATATGTGTATTACAATGTCCACGGCACCCTTATGGGGCATGAAATAACAAGCAGCTGTGTGTGTTGAGACTTCACGTGTCTGTCTGTGTCTGTGTGTGTGTGTGTGTTTGTGTGCTCAGTTTGTCTGCCTGTGTGTGTGTGGGGGAAGGATGGCTGCTGAGAGGTTTATTAACCTAGTCCATCAAGGCAGTGTGGGATTCACACAGCAACACCAAAGGCTTAAGGATGTGAGCGCCACACAAGCAAGACAGCAAGACAGTGCCTCTCCGAAATACTAATATAGGGCCCTTATTTTCTACCACAACAACCACCCACACACCATCCACCCCCCTCCACAGCGCTGCTTCCCCAGCTAGTGGACTGTGTGCTTTGATTTGAGCAGCTTTCCTAGCCTACTGAGGAGATGATCAACAACAGCCTCAATTCTTCACCACTGACTTTCCATTGTGATTAACCCTGTCAAACATTGTATGTTTATGATAATAATCCACAGGACAGTGTGAAGCCTAGTTTAGAGGACTTTACCCTATATAACTGTCAATATGGAATATGGAAGGTGCAATATAAATATATATTGTATACAAAATCTAATGCAACCGCAGGGGGGCACAAGCCAGTGTCTTCATGTGCCAGTCCCAAGTCTGGATAAATGCAGAGGGTTGTGTCAGGAAGGGCATCCGACGTAAAACACATGCCAAACTAAAAATG
>CM022471.1:25506404-25547690 GCA_011952105.1 Coreoperca whiteheadi
TGCAAGCAGGTTGGAACGGGTGGAGAAAAGTGTCAGGGGTGTTGTGTGATAAAAGAGTATCAGCAAGAATGAAAGGAAAGGTGTTCAAGACGGCGGTGAGACCAGCGATGTTGTACAGCTTAGAGACAGTGGCACTGAAGAAAAGACAAGAGGCAGAGCTGGAGGTGGCAGAGCTTAAGATGTTGAGGTTCTCTTTGGGAGTGACGAGGGCGGACAGGATCAGGAACGAGTACATCAGAGGGACAGCTACACGTTCAGAGGAGAGACTGTGAATATATTGGTAGAAGGATGCTGAGGTTGGAGCTGCCAGGCAGGAGGTCTAGAGGAAGACCAAAGAGGAGATTTATGGATGTAGTGAGAGAGGACATGAAGTTAATTGGTGTGAGTGAAGAGGATGCAGAGGACAGGGTTAGATGGAGGCGCATGATTCGCTGTGGCGACCCCTGAAAGGGAACAGCCGAAAGGAAAAGAAGAAGATTGTATACAAAATCTATACTTAATGTTGGGTAAATACAGTATTTGAGAATGCTGTGTTGGCTGTGCATTTTTTTCCACATCCACACACATGCTCACAATCCATAGGTACTACAGGTAAAAAGATTGAATAGGGTAAAAAAAAATTACCTTTCAGGTACATATCCGATTAGTAATCGATTAATCTATTACTTACCCATCCCTAACTTGGAGCGCCCAAAAGCCCAAGCAATGAAAATTACACAACAGTGTCACTTAAAGGAAAAGGACAGAGCCTGATAAAATAATCTTCAGGAGCAGATGGATATTGCTCAATTGTCATGTTGTCGGAAGCTAACTAAGAAGGTATTTAGTGGACCTTGATTCAACATAAGTTTGTTAAGTTATGTTTTGTTACTATTTATAAAAGGTCAAGAATTAACTTTTATATCCCATCAATATAATTGTTGGCTGTCTGTTTGTTTCTTGAAACAGTGATGACGACCTGAATCTTGCTCTCACAAGTCAAGTGACACCAAATAACAAGACAAAAATAACTACAAATGGAGGTTCAAATCTAAAAAAACATATATATTAAAAAAATCACAAAATCAGCTTGGATATAAGAAAAATTAATTATAATAATTTTTTTCAGATGACACCAACTGCAAAAAAAACAATACACAAATATGGTATACAAAGCAGAAAACCTCAGGTGGTAATTGGTGCGACAGATGTATAACCCATCTGACTGGCTGTATGCATTACGTAAATTGTAAGACAGATTGTTGAAGATAATGCAACAAAAATATACAAAGTCATAATCTGCAGGTCATGTCAACAAAATTCAAATGCCCACTAACTCTGCCTTGAATGGGGGCTAAACTTGGAGACAAACTCATTTACACATTGAAAACCTACACTTGACACCTTCAGAAATTGTCAATACCAGCTTGTATAGTCAGTCTTGAAAATGCTGTTCGGCAAATCAACATGTCACCACGAGTCTGTTTATAGAGCAGACCTCCAGTGAAGAGGGAGCACTGGATTCAGAGGTGTTGAAACATCCCAAAGTCTACCTTAATACACCATTTTGTTAACGCTCAAAGCTCAGTGCGGAGTAATTAAAGCAACACTTCACTCAAAGCCCATTTGCTCTGAAGTAAACTAAAGCGAGGTGGGTGTGGGTCAGGGTATCTGTCTCATGCTGAACCCCAATTACCACCTCATAAGAATATGCAGAACATTCAAATACAATCCAGGTTGCACAGAAGAAAACACACCATCTATAAACTAAGTCACAGGTGACTTTTAAATGGTGACAAGAAGCACTGATGATTATTGTGCAAATAAGTGGAATATCTGTATTACCAAACTGTTTTGTGTAGTGAATAATACAATGAAAATCTGGTTCAAACAAGTTCAAAATTGTGTGGAACCTCCATGCATGCTGGAGAATTTAGTGTAAAAGCAAAGCACATTTCTTGTGTCCAAGCCCTGGGCCAGCCTGCACTCCACCTCCTCTCTTTTGGGGCTCATGGGGGCTAGTTTGTTTTGCTCACATCTTACCCACTGTTCCTGTCAGCACATCCAGATCCTCTGCGGCACCATCAACCCTCTCGTCCATCTAACCCTCTGCTCCTTCTATGCCTGAGCCCGATCCCCCTCCCACCCAACAGACATCCCTACCGGCATGATTAATAGCCCTCTGCTGGGACTCTCCATCCACTAAGCACATTGTTGAAAGCCTCTGAAACAGGACAACAGTTGCATCCCCTCTTCACACTGGGCCTAAGCCCTGCCTGTCAGTTCCCGGTTAGGGCACTGTTAACTGGTCAGATTTACAGCTACTAACCAGCACTAGGTCGCAGGCTGTCTGGGGAGGGGGAGTCATAGCTCTTTTGATGGGGAACCTATCCCCTTTATGCTATATAATCCATGGTGTCTCCAATCAACTGTCAATCACAACTACACACAGATGCAGGTAGTATTTATATTCTCTTTGATTCCATGGCATTTAGCTTGATTCATTTATAGTAATGGAGACCTGAATCTTGCTCTCAGAAGTGAGATGACACTGTATAATTAGTCAAATTAACTAAACATTTATTTAAATAAAATGCATTTTATAATAGTATTTAAACATTTAGTAAAATCAATTGGTAGGCGACAGAAAATTAATCAACAAGTCAGCAGGTGTTGAGCAGGAACATGGGGGAAGCAGGTGGCCTGTAATCATAGATCCACACTCTACAGCTTCAGAGGCAGAAATACCTGCTGAAAACAACCAAAGGAGAGAGGAGAAAAATACAGGCAAAAATACGGGAGACAGAAGATGTCGAGTTAATGCATTAATGGGATAAGAATGCTTACAGATGGAGAGGGAGAGGAGGCGAGAAGAAATTCATCTGAAGAAAAAAACAACAAAACTTCAAAGAGACAAAGCGTAGCTTACTGGTAGCCTGAAGATGCACTTTTTTAGACACCCAGGGAAACACACAGGGAAATGGTCAGACCATTCATGAGCGTCTGTTGCTAGCCTGCCAATGCCTAGCAGCGCATCAGAAAAGTTCGCCATTTGTTAGGCTGCCCATCCTTTCTGTCCAGATCCATCTTCTCTTCACCCACTGCACCATTTTCCCACTAACCATGCATTTTGTCTGGATCATCCATTACCGGGAGCCTGCCGCCTCATCTGGACCGGAGTAAAGGAGGTAAAGCTGCAATACTGAAGAGAGGTTTCACTCTGTCTAAATTCTCAGAACTCCAATTCTGCAGAGTAATTGTGGAAACCAGTTTAACAATGGCATAGCCGTCAGTGCTGAAAAAGTTTAAATCAAAAATCGAATTGAATTGTGACCATGAAATAAAAAATGTCAAATCGAATCACGTATTTGGAGACACCCCTAGTTTTTAACTTGTAAAAAATAGGGACAGCATAATGTTCACCCCAAATTACATTTTATAAATTATTTGTTGCATTAGTCATATTTAAATATTGCGGTTACAGTCGGAATCAGAACCAAACAACACTAGTTCCAAGAATTGCTGCTCGTCTTTAGGCTTCTATGATAAGAAACTGAATATCTTTGGACTTTAGAATGCTTTTTAACAAACACAAGCAACTTGAAGACATCAACTTGGCACTGAGCAAGGGTGAAGGCCATTTATTATTATTTTATGATATTTTATAAACCAAATGAATATTTAAGAAAATGTAATCAAGCAGATTAATCACTAATGGAAATGTTGGTTGCAGCGCTATTTTCCCATGCACATACATAAATATTGAGGATTCATCTAGATACTATGTACTACCCAGATACTACCCAATGTCAAGTAAATCTGACAAGACATTAATGTAAGTGACAACTAAGCACACAGTTTATTGTCTTTTGACCATATCATAAAAATAACACTGACAGCAGGAGTGCAAATCTAACCCATGATCTCATGCTTAAAGCTACAGGAGACCAAGACCACGCGGCAGACATGTAAAGAATTGTCATGAGGCAGATTCTCCTTGCTCAGAATGCCTTCATGGGTAAACTTATTTGCATAAGTGGCTGAGCGACATGAATTATGGTTCCTCTTCCTCTGCATATTGCAGCTGCCTTCTGCCAATTCAATTGAGAGTGATATGTGTGTGTGAAGATCAGGTGGCAGGGAAGAGGAAGGGAGTAGTAAGAGGGTGGAAGGGGGGTAAAAGGCCACAACCAGATCCCAAGTGGTCGGGCTGCAACCCCCAGAGGCCCGCCAGTGCCAACTGACCACAGCTGAGGACAGAGACGATATACACTCACGCTTGACCTTGAAATAAGACAGAGGGACAGCATGTGTGCATTCTTTCTTGATGACTGACATGACAGTAAAATGTGATGAATTAGCGAGGTTGTCAGTAACGCATGGATTAGGCTGTGTGAAAACAAAAAGGACAAACTTCTAAAACAAGTATCATTATACTGGTGCCACTGAGCACCTTCATTCTATTGTAACAGATAAAATGAATGAGTGCATAAGCATTACATGTTCGGGTCTCAAACTACATGATTTAAAAATATAGTATTTTTGTCATAATTCTACTATTCCATGCCAAATTAGCTCTGCTTTGTGCTTTGCTAAGGGGAAACCAGAATAATCATTGTAAAGGTCAGCTGGAGAGTAATCAAATCATCCTCCACTATGTTCATTCTGCAAATTCAATGCCATGCCCTCTGTGCTGGTGATTCGAGTCAATTAGAGGTGTTCTTGTGAATTTTCGTTAGTTTGAATGAAAAAGAGAAAGCTGTCAGTCAAAAACCCACTATGGCTTTGTATCTGGGGGGCTGCAAGGGGTTCTAAACCTGTATTTGTATGAATAAAAATGAAGGGATTTAGGAGCAGACTGCTTCTTCTGCAGACTTGTCAAAAATCTGACCTTCGCTGAGCAGAGGGGGTTGATGGGAGAGGAGGGTGGAAGGAAAGAATTGAAGATTTGAGAAGCTGAGGCTCAGCGGCTTCTGCATAAAAAAGGTGCAAATGAAAAAAACATAGTTGAGCAGGAGAGGAAATAAAATGTATGTCAGAATGAAAGGCTGTTCTCTTACTCTCGGACATATAGTCCAGCAATAAAATAAATCCACAGATTTATTCAACAAGAGATTGAGACAGATTTGTCTGTGCGATGGCAATCCTATACAGGAGACACCCCCTGTCAATATCAGGTAAGAGACAAAGACTCAATCTGCAGCTCAAATCAGTGGTTCAGATGTTAGAACACCAAATACAGTAAGACTTTCTGTATTTGGTAGTTGAAAATGGGAGTTCATATTTATATTCAGCAAAAAAATGTATCTTAGAAGTTGTCTTAAGAGAAGAGAGTTTGTCACCATCAGTTCCTTGTTTTCAATTCCAGTGTACTGCCTGGATTAGACGTAACATAGCCCACATGGCTATTCATGTCATTGCAATCGCTATTGGTCAGTTTAGCCAACTGCTCACCAACTGCTTACCACTGATGAAATCACATCACACCACAAGGCTTGTTAGATAAAGGTTGAAAATACAATAAAAATAATCCGAAAAATGATAATCAAACTAATATGAAATTGTGAACAACATATAACCACAACATATGGATTTTGGGAAGAAGACGTATGTGCAATTAACGATCAATATATTTCATGGATTTTATGGTACACAAAATCGAACTTGATTTAGGGGTGTACATTTTTGATGCAGAAGAGAAAACCTAAAGAACCCAGAAAAGAACATTTTTCTCGTTTATTCTGAGAAATATAAACATTAAAAAAATGGCTCATTGGCCAAAATTGTGGTGCTCAAACGTTGCCATATGGTCAACAAGACAGAAAGTTAACAAATGTCAATATGTCAGTAATGCTCCATCATTATAACAAAGGACACGCATATTCTTGAGCTGAACGTCCTGTACCAAATGGCTTTGGACTGTAACATGAAGCCGTATACCCCTAGAATATAGGGGGATACCCCATTGAAATTTACTCCAGGACTGAAATGATGGTTCAGTCTGCTATGCCATATAATCTCAGCAGTAGGTGTGTTCTTATATTGGTTTTGTGATTATATTTTGTGAGAGTGCACACAGCTCTCCATTCCACCCAGTATCCATCTGAAAAATCCAAAACCTTAATTATTTATTTGTAATTCATTAAAAACACAATATATGTATCATTGTGTTACATAAGTTTAAAGCCAAAGAACCTTTGTAGGGCAGAAAACACCATCATTCTTTTGCAAGCCAGTACACATTTAAAGACAGATGTTGACCACAAAGCTGTGGAAAGTACTCGATTATATGGGTCTAATGAGATTAGAGATAGGGCATTAAATATCAGGCTCAATCCAAACCATCCTATTTAAATCAGAGGAACAGCTCCTGCTTCCTGGGACTGATGCCTGGCTGACTGAGCAAGGTGGAGCTGAGGCATCACAACACATGGTCCAGTGTTGGCCCAGCTTCTTCAACTGTGCTCGCATTGTTCTGGAGTCGAGAGAGACCTTACATTTTCCAGGAGTTGAAGGAAACATTTTTTTCCTGCTTTCAGAAAAGATAGACAACACTTCCTTTCCCAGAACAATTTATCTCTCTGCTTGACAAGACTCCCTGCTATATTTACCCAACTAAAATTGCAGATGATATACTTCCAGCTGCACTACTCTCCAGCTCTAGGCACATGGTCCTGTCAATCACATCAGTTACAACATAACAGGACCGCCAGAGCAGTGAAACCCTCAGCCAGACAGAAAGTGACAGAGAAAGATGGAAAGACAAAAAATAAGAGAAGAAAGACAGAGAGGGGCTGAGAAAGCTAATTCAACTTCCTTCACTGGTTGGCTTTTGTTGTTAGCAGGAGCAGAGATACACACCAGAGTGAATAGAATAACTGGGTTTCATTAAGCAGACAGCTGGGATGCTGTGAAGCCTCAAAGCCACAACAAAAAAGCCCACCCGCAAGATTTCCTACCATAATATTGTGTTTCAATGAGAGACACAGCTAGAGAGATCTATTAGGCTAGTATGCTCCTGCAAAAACAACACAAATTGATCAGTCTGTCAAGCACAGAATTCAGCTCTACTGTGGTTATTTGATCTACATTTTGTCTCTTATCGGGGCATGGATGTAATATTTGAGAGACTGGGTGCACAGGGATTTGGGCTTAAGGATGCAACAAGGCTTTCAAACATCCTTTACTCATTACTTCATGCAAATGTCCTAAAAGAGCTGAAAAATATTTCAGTTTTATATTCAACTTCCATTCTGGTACATTAACTGTAACAGAATCAGTTCAAAGGTGGGGCATATGATTCTGGAGAAATTAAATGCCATGATAAACCCATGATACAGAGTGAACAACGACACAGCAAATAATGTAACTAAAGTTAGCTAGGTTGTGTGTTAGCTTTGCTAGGTTATGGGTTAGCTACATTTGCTGCTGCGAAGCTAACAGCCGGAGAGAACGAGACGGTTTCCTAAAGCCAGCACACCAGCTCCAGACAGCAATACTTACAAATCTCCAGCTAGTATAGCAAATATCACAACAACAACATATCTTGGCAAACTAGAAAGTAAGCTGAATGTCCGTGGGCAAGTAATTTAACATTACCTGACACACAAGTCGTAGCTGGAATAGTGTTGTGTGGCCCAGTCCAAGCCACTTTGTTTGTTGAGCTTTTACTAAGCTAGGGCTGTGTAGAAACACAGGAGTTTTTTCAGCGCACACACTGAACGGACAGCCAGCGGACCGTGAGGAGATATTTGCTGAATTTGACAAAAATATGTGTATTGTATTACAATCGCATACCCCACGTTTAAGTTAGGGTAACAAGAACAGGTTTTGGTGATTTGAGGGATGAAGGGAAAGAGAGAGAAAAAGGAATGAGGAGGGTTAACCAGTGTGGTGGATTTCTTCTCAGCCAGCAGCGCTTGTCCATCTAACAGCAGAGGCATTCCCTGGAGGAAGGCAGTAGCGGTGGGGGCTGAGACTGTGCAGCTCCATGTGTTCCATCTTTCCCATTGCTTATGACTTCTACAACTGGAGCTGTAGGGCTGTGGGAGCTGCCAGGACTTTCATTGCAAAGGCATGACAACATGCATTATCTCAGAAGAGGTGGGGCTGTCAGACGGGCACCACTGCATACTTATACTCATAAATGACTAGTCACCACACTTAATGACAATGTGATTAGACTAGAGAAAGTCTATGTTTAATCTTAACTCTTAGCCCTTAGTTGAGGATTCCCTGATTTGAAGCTCATTTTGTCAGTTGTAGCATCGAGCACAGAGTAATGCATGGTAAAAAATAGTTACCATGAATGTAACTCCAGTTCGTGCGTAGAACTCTAACGGGCTTCGCTATTGCCTGACCCTTACGAGGCTCTGCCTTGGCACCTGAGAAAAGATCTTTAACCCTAACCCAAGCACAGTCTGCCTGAGGGTCTTGACTAGACTGCAACAATGCCAGCAAAAGCTAGGTGCAGCTCAATCTGCTCCAGACGAGGTCCCCCCAGGCAGTGCACTACGCACTGAATGAGACACAGAACCAGCAGTGATGTCCCTGAAATATGATTGCACAAAGGTCGAAGTGGAAGGACCAGGATGCGGCCAGATAGATATCCTTCACTGAGACAATCCTGAAAAGCAGCATCGGCGACGCCATGCCCCTACTGGAATGTGGCCTCAGGCCCACCAGAGGAGCGCAACCCATCGCTTCATAGTCACTGCGGAACACATCACAAATGTGTGTCACAAGAGAAACAAGTGAGTGAGCTGCTGCATAGACAGAGGGGGCCCCCTGAGCCCAGACTTACTTCAAACAGTCGAGCGCTCCACTTAACCACAGAGTGTGTGCGCAGGACACAAGGTGAGCAGGCACTACTCCTCCCCATCGGCATGGGGGGGGGGGGTCCTCCAGCAAATGACCCTTGACCTGAACGAAGAGGTGATAACCTTAGGCCGAATGGACGGATTTGGATGCAGTTCCACTGATCCCGTCATCACTGACAGACATAAAAGCGGAGTGCACAGACAGGGCACAAAGGTCCCTGGCACTCTTAGCCGATGCCAGAGCTAGGATGGGGCACTATCTTAAGTTACAGAACCTCCAGGAACACAAGGCTGTCCAGCACCATTTGGAAGTCCCATTGAGGAATGAAGCATCAAGAAAGCACCAGTAGGTGGCTCCTGGCCGTGAAGCAGTCAACACCATCAAAGCCTGCCATAATCACTGCTGCAAGCAACCCCAAAGCAGAAGCAGCATGAATGCTATCAAACAGGTCCTGCAGGAAATCTAGGTTAACCTGTAGAGGGCACGAATGCAGATTGAGGTCCCTGGCCTCGCACCAGTATGCAAATACCTGCCAACATGTCGTGTAGGTAGCAGGTGGAGGTGGACGGGGCATGCGCATTCTAAATAGTATAGACACCCACAGCTGGGAGGCCCAAGCTGCTCAATCTTACCCTCTCAACCTGTAGACCATCAAGGGTCATCCCAGAATCAGATGCGAGAAGACGGTACCCACTGACACAGTGTCGTGGGCAGATCTGGTATCGGCCATGAACCCACCATCGCTAGTCGAACTAGGTCCGGGAACCACCTGGCACCCGGACTCTCTGGTTCCACAACCACCACGGACAGATGCTGTGTCGGGACTCTGTGTAGCAGTTTCATCATCAGTCGTAAGGGCAGGAAGGCATACAGCAGGCTGGAAGGCCAAACCGGGTGGGCTAACGTGTCCGCTCCCAACGGGGTGGCAGCAGTTGACCTCAGCGAGAACCAAAGAGTACACTGGACATTATCTTGCTCGTAAACAGGCCAGCCTCCGGTCAGTACTCCTCGAGTGGACACCCTGTGGACATCCTGGCTGCCCCCATGTAGAGTGATCCTGGAACGGGGCAGGCCTTCAAGGAACAGAGATGGCGATCTGCCCATGTCAGGATGGATACTGCCATCCTGTGCAGAGCCCTTCTCCCTAAGCAGCAACATTGCCATTTCCACACATTTGGAGAATGCGCGCAGGGCCAGAGAGCCAAACGGGAGGTGGCAGTACTGATAAGCTCCATGCCCACACCAGGAAGCACAATGGGGATGTTGAAGTACGTGTATCAGTCAGGTCTATAGCCGCCTGGCTGGATGCACTCCATAAGCTGTCTGCACGTTAACATGGAAACGGGCCTCTGCGCAAGTTAGCCGTACAGGAAGCGCAGTTCCCACATGAGCCTCATGCCAAAGGTGGAATGTTTTCTTGCATGGCATGAATCAATCAACACACCTTACATACAACCCCCTGCAATGAAACAACACATTGTTACAGTGTCTCCTTGTTAAAGTGTCCAAGTGAAACAAGCAATTCAATCTGCTTTGTGAAATGGCACAAATCACTTTAATTTTTAATTACTGGTAGGTTGAGTAAATTCAGCCACCCCTACACAAAATTACCCACATTTGGCAGGTGTGCATTTCCACACCTGCTGTAGATGGTTAAAAAATGACCTTGCTGAGAAGACAACAGTGTGTAAAAGAGGGTAATGTTAAATTAGAGTTTTTACCAACAACAAAAGGCATCAATCCTAGCTCCAGTCCTGTTCACTATTTCTATATATAATATATCTTGTCTTTGCAAACCTGTAATGTCCACCTTTTCTCTATTGAAAACCTGGAGCTTTATTTCAGTGCTTTACAAGATGACCTTAATGACCTCAAACTTGTATTAAATGCTGGTAAAACAAAATGTATGCTGTTCTCCAGAGCCAAAGACATTTATTAAAGTACCCTCAAATCTGCACTCTGAATGGTCATTGAAAAAGTCCCACATTATACATTTTTAAGCATCTGGATTGATGAAAAACTCACCCTTAAGTAGGGCTGGGTTCAGTACTCAATACCTTTAAAAGGTAACATCTGAAATAACCCAGTACTAAGTAGTATCGAAACTTCTCCATTCAAACAATACCTGCCTTTGATCTAGGCACTATTTGTAGGGATATTCTCGCAGCCAATCATTGCAAGCATTCTACGATTTAATGCGACTTATGACTGGCCCAGTACATCAGCTACAACTAGCAGAGAACAACTAGCAGCTACAGCTAGCAGCTACATACAGCGGGCTGCTGCTGGCCTGCCCCCCCCCCACACACACACACACACGGAGCACTTCTCCTAATTCTCCAGCAGGTTGGACCCAGATCCAGTGTGTTGCAGTCGGCCCTGCGGACACCTGGCCTGTCTGCTCTTCCTAGCCCAGAGACACTCCAGCAGCAAAGCCGGCTCTGAAGGAGAACTGACCGCGAAAGGAGCAACAGACAGGCAGGCTGGGCAGGAGGGACTGTGACGGTGGGAGTTTACAGGGGTTAACTTCAGCTCACAATCGGCTGTATCAGTAGCACGGGTGGATTTGCAGTTTGTAAAACAGACACAACCAGTTACACACAGTCCAACTCATAGTCCTTCAGAATTAAGGTTTCTCGTTAATTAACACGCTGATAAACAAGGCTGGTCTGTTGTGCTGGCTCTCTACACTTATCTCTTGTATTAAAATTTAAGAAAATTTCAAAATGTATTCGTGTAAAGATCATTTAGATGGGGAGTGTTGGCATTTAACGCAACTGAATGCTTCTATTCACATCATGGGCATTGAATGAAGTACTCTATTGGTTTCACTATCACTTTAAGGGTACTAATTTTGATACAGGTATTAAAAACTTTAAACAATACCCAGTCCTACCTTTAAGCCACATATTGATGGACTAATTAAGAAATTAAGAATGAAGCCTTTTTTTTATTTTATTATTATACAGAAACAAGTCTTGTGTCCCTACGTCTTGTAGACAGAAGGTTGTAGAATCACTGTCTCTCAGTGCTTGATTATGGTGTATTATAAATAATATTAACAATATTATATTTATAATAATATAAAGAGTATGGTCTAGACCTGCTCAACAGGAAAAGTGCAATGAGAATACTGATTTTATGAATTGGTTATATAAATAAAATTGAATTGGTGATATGATTTACAGACATGCAGCAACGTCCACTCTTACACCCCTAAATGCTGTCTACCATTTAGCTCTTAGATTTACAACTGGAGACAGCTATGGCACTCATCACTGTATTCTATATCAAAAAGTGAGTTGGCCTTCTCTTTCTATTAGAAGGTACCCGCATTTGTTCTTATATATTTATAAAGGGCTTCTCCAAAAAATTGCCCTTATACTTGACATCACTGGAGATTTACATAACACATACTCACAAGGTTGGCTTGTGCTGCAGATTCGTACAATAATAAAGCATCTCCACTAACAATGATTTAGAACAACATCAACTCCAACATAGGCTGGACGCATTCTCTATCTCTGATCCAGTCTGCATCTTTATTATATTTTTGTTAATGATAAATTGTATGGGAATTCTCAAAAAGAACAGGTTTTCCTTTCAAGGACATGGCAGTAACAGAATGAAAAACACAAATATTAGGAGTAGAATAATATACTTTTAACTTTATCGTAGATGAATGTTATTGCACCTTTCTCACCGATGCATGGCTTGACATCGCCTTTTTTGTAGACACTTGCACTCTACCTCCACATAATATTTACGTTTATTGTCTTCTCATAATGAGGATATTTTAATAAAATTGACAAACCGCAATACTGAGACACATTGAGACTTCTTAAAATGATCCAATGGAGAAAATATATTTCACTGTAAATTGTGTTGTGAGATAATCTTGAAAAGTGTGAAAGGCCAAAACATTTCTCAGTGAAAAACTTCTGAGCCAGCCTGATTAATTATCCCCTTAATATATAGGAATAAAAAGGGGACTTTATTTCATTGCCTATTTGGTTTGGCTTATCTAGGCTGGTGTAAAAGCTGTCGGTCAAACAGCTTGGACCACACAGTTCAAACTGGGACAACTGATCCCATCAACTTACACCAAAACTACATCACCACACACCACACATACCTTTTATGTTGTTGAGGGTTTCCTTGAGGTGGCCAAAGCTGTTAAGTAACGGGTCCTGTTCTTCGTCCTGGGCAGAGAAAAATAAATATGATAACAAATAATAACCAGGGAGCGTGGGAGGACATCTAAAGCCGCATTTCCACCCAAAGAATCATTGGTCCCCCGAGGGGAAACTCTTTGTAACAGCAGCTCACTATCACATCAGTGCACACAAGAATAGAGGTACTAAGCAAAAACTATAATACACTAGAATACAGGTTAGGTACCAAGTGGGTATAAGTATAAAATTTAAATAAGTGTAAGGTACAAAGTGGGTTTACCGGTTGAGCATAATATTACATTATAAAATAATAGTCCATGAATTGTCAAGTTACGAGTAACTTATTAAGAATATAATGAGACGGAGGATATTGCACAGCAGTACAAGAAGTATAAATAAATATCACAAAATTAACACAGATTATTACACAATTATGTCCAGTATTGCAGAGATGTTCATGATCAATGTCCAGTTTAATGACTTAGGGTCACATAGACTAACACATAGAGGGAGGAGGTAAAGAGTTTGATGACCACTCTGTGGTGCTTTTGGGGAGGATGAGTCTTCTGCTGAAGGTACTCCTTTGTTTGACCAACACGTCATGGAGTGGGTGGGAGACACAGTCCAAGATGGCATGTAGTTTGGCCAGCATCCTCCTCTCTGACCACCGACAGAGGGTCCAGCTCCACCCCAACAATGTCACTGGCCTTGCGGATCAGTTTATTTAGTCTGTTAGCGTCCGCTACCCTCAACCTGCTGCCCCAGCATGCAACAGCATACAGGATAGCACTGGCCACCACAGACTCGTAAAATCCCAGGAACTACTTTTAAAAAGGGACTGTTGTCTGCGTTTCCACCACAGTCTAAAGACCCGCAAAGATTAAGCTAATTACACCTATTAGGTTACACCCATCCCACAGCTGCATAACTCTATTGTTTTAACTTTAATTAATTCAACATAAGGAACTTTGCTTATTGTAATCTATGCACTCACCTGTTTTAAATACTGATCTTGCCAGTGTATAATCGTGAAAAATTCTCAGCCAGTTCTTCATAGCATTGTAAATATTAGAATATGGTAACACAAACATAAGCATTACATGTCTTTCTACATATATATTAGTATATACTTTTCAGACACAAGAACAGCCACTATACACACACACATTTGGTTCCACAACTATTTATTTATCTGCAGAAATATAAATGTGCAAAATACAAAATTTCTCTCCTTCAGCAGGAGACATGGGACGAGGGCTGTTGGTGGTCGCAGGGGTGAACACACTAGTCTCTGCAGCCTGCAGTTCAGTGTGCCTGCCTTTTTCATCTGAAAAATGTTGAAAAAAAAAAACAACACCCAAAAACATTTTGTCTCACTGAGACAACATTAACACAATATCATTTTGTACATTGAATTGACCATGATTCTACACCATTATCAGTTAGCAGTAGCAGTTGGCGTTACCATTTAGCTAACATTAGCTTTTAGCTAGGGTAACAAAAGTATGACAACAGTTAGCGTTATAGCATTTAACAAGCATCATGTAAGTGGTTTACCTTAAAACGACTGGTCAGCCATTTCTGTCTCTTTCACCGTGGCTTCCAAGAGCACAGCAACTGAGTCTTTTGTTGTTACCGCTGGGCCAGAGAAAGCTGGCCTGTGAACCAGCAACGCATTGATCCACGCGGTCAAAACGACCGCTCGTCAGCCGGTCAGACCTCGACCAACCAGAAATGTTCAGCACAGCAAGCCCCAACCCCAAAGTTCCTGTACTTTTGGAAAGTACCCCCTGAGCAGGGACCGACCTTTTTGGGGGGTTAAATAATGTCCCCGGAACTTAATTTAGACCCTAATCCCTGGGGAAAGTTCCTGCGGTGGAAACGCAGCTTAAGAGACCATTTGCATTTAAGAGTATTTGAATCTAATTTGATACTTGAATTAGGGCTGAACGATTAATTTCATTTGCAATAATATCGTAATATAATAACACACAATTTTTTAACCGCAAGGGCTGCAATTACAGTCTGGTCACATGTGTCACATGACGCGAGAGTCTGCAGAAAAAGCATACTGTGCAAAATCTGCCTTGCTAATGATGCTACCTCACGGGGCAACACTACTAACTTGATTCAACACAAAGGCCTGTACGATAGTTACGTGGCTAAAAAGCCAAATGCCAGTGTTCCAAATACCACACGACGACAGGCATCACTGACCAAAATGTTTGAAAGTGTGAGCGCACTTCAAAACGGCACCTGGAAATTACTCAAGCAGTAACTGAATTTGTCGCAAAAGACATGATGCCACTCACTACGGTGACCAAGCCTTGGTTCACGGCTTTGATAAATACACTGGATAAGCGGTTCAGCAAGCCCTCCCACAAATATTTTAGCCAGGTTGCCATACTGGAGTTAAAAAATTCAAACAAAGACTCTCAGCAGAGTTAAAAACAATTTAGTTTTTTGCTGCTACAGCTGATATGTGGTCAAGCCATACAGCAAAGCCCTATCAGAGTCTTACGGTGCATATATTTAATGAAGATTTCGACCTCAAAGCTCACTGCCTTCAAACTGCCTACTTCCCTGATGACACTTTAGTTTATGTGATTTTGTTAGTTATTACATGTTTACAAGACAGGAAGTTCAACAAATCAGTCAATATGCTACTGTGATTGAAGTAGTTAAATAAAAATGTCATTCATATCAATTCATGCATCTAATTATTTTGCCTTCAGGAAAGAATTTGAAAGGTTATGTTTAAACTATCTAATATTGTGTTGGTCATACTATACAATAATTTATTGCATATCTTTGTTGAATAATACAGAAGATAAAAAGCTTTTAAAAAAAATCGCTTATTAAATTGCAATATTTAGAAGAAAAAAAAACACAATTAGATTATTTTACAAAATCCTTCAGCCCTAACTTGAATGCTCCCTGTCAGCATGTATTAGGTTTAATGTGTGCCATAAAACAAAATATTTCTAGTAAGTTCAGCACTTTATTAAGTACATTCTGCAAAATCAAAAATGTTTGATTGCTGTTTCAAAAATGTATCCATAGTAGAGATGTAAGCGGTACGTGTATTAAACCCAAACCCTTCAGTACAAGACGTTCAGTTTGGTTTGAGACCTCCTCGGATTGGTTCGTCCTGTGACCCAAACTCATAATAGTCATAGCAGTTGATTTATGACTTTTCACACACATTTCCGGAACAGAAATTCTAGAGTGCAAGCTTTACCCGAAATGTTTTGACAGTGCAGCAGTTGCTGTTTATCAGCTATAGTATGCTAGCCAGCTTAGTCTAGCTACCCAGGTTAGTCAAGCTTAAGTAGTGTCTCCACCTCCGAATGGTAAACCCAAATGAGAGACCAGAGCTGGAGGATCCTCCTGTGACATTTAGTTCCACGGTATGGGAGGATTAAGTTTTCCCGGTTAGTTACGATGGGCAAATGAGTGTGATCAACTGAATGCTGTTGTTCAAGTGAAGTTGGGTATGTCTGTGGAAACATATCAGACATCATTTACGATGGCATCACCCACATGTGTAGATCAAGACAGAAACAGACTGGAAGGCGAGTCCTTCGCCCCACAGCATTCAAGCAGCCTCACACTCTCAGCAGATTTGGACCGTGCCAAATCAATAACTAATGCTATAGGAGTATTTATCGCTGCAGATGTGAGCATTTCAGTCAGTCCGTTGTGCTACCCTGTATAAACGAGCATAAGCTGCAGTTGTTCAGTCAAGTCTTATGATGGAGCATTACTGACATTTGTGTTATTTATGTTTAAATGTATTTTTTCTTATTGACAATATCACAGTATCCGAGTGCATTAAGACTGTTGATGACTGTCTGCACCGTCTCGGGGTGCAGTCTCCAATTCCCGGTCCTCGGCCCCTGCCTCGACAGGATGTCCACTCCCACATTGAGGTACCCAGGCACAAAAAGCGCTCTTAGAGAGAGCAACTTTCTCAGGGCCCACAAGAGGATCTGGTGCACCAGTCTGCACAGAGGGCACAACCTCAGACCGCCTTTTTGATTTATATAAGAGACCACCGCTGTGTTGTCGGAGCAGACAAGCACATAGTGGCCCCTGAGGTCTGGAAGAAAGTGCCGTAAGGCCAACAAGACTGCTCGCATCTCCAGGTAATTTATGTGCCACCGGTGCGGCGTCAACCACAGACCTTGAACTGAGCGGCCGTCTAGGACCGCGCACCATCCCGTGCTGGAGGGGTCCGTTGCACACCTGGGTCAGGAACACCCGTTCTCTCCACCTAACCAAGGAACACATGCACCTGCGTCCTGCGCGTAACCTTTATCAAGTGAAAAGGACTGCCCCTTGGGGAAAATGCTGTGCTCCTGAGCCACCACTGCAGGCGCCTCATGTGCAGTAACCCAAGCGCAATTATAGTGGATGCTGCTGCCATGAGGCCTAACAGTCTGTAGAGCAGTGAGATGTCAGCCTAGCTGCACCATGAACGGCATAGTCAGGATCGACTCGATTTGTGCGGGAGACAACTGTGCCCGCAGCGTAACCGAATCCCACACTACTCCTAGGAACGTGATCCTCTGTGTTGGAGTAAGCGTGCTCTTGCTCCCATTGAGCCTCAACCCCAAGCACCGCATGTGCGCAAGTACGACATCTCAATGTTGTATTGCCGCCAGACGAGACTGGGATAAAATCAACACATACACTTCGTGAAGGTGCAGGGCTAGAGTGCTAGGTTGAACTGAAGCATCCAATATTCGTAAGCTTTGCCCCCGAAAGCGAACTGTAGGAACTTCTGGTGACCCGGAATGATAGAGACTTGGACATACGTGTCCCTTAGATCAATCGTGACAAACCAGTCCTCGGACTGAATTTGACTCACATTCATAGGGAGATCGTCAGCATCCTGAACCGAAGTCTCCTCAGAGAACGGTTCAGGATGCTGACGATCTCCCTGTAACCCGTTCGTACGGTGCACAAAACCCAGTGTGACAACCCAGGTAGAGCTTCCCAAGCGAGCAGGAAGTCCCTCAGGGGGACCAGCCGCTCGAGGTCGGTGCCCCAGAGGAGCGACCTTGGCTACCTGAAGCACTGCAGCGGAAAGATATCTCTGAGAAATGGCATGTACATGCCTGACCGCACCCTGAACCTGCAGTGTGAGAGTTACGGTGTCCTGAAGCACTTGCGCAGCAGGATTTAACTGGAAAAGAACATCTACAGGCCTCTGTAGAGGACGCAACCTTTGCCTGACTACTGCACGGCCGTGCAGGTCTGAAGGCATGGGCTGCATGAAATTCCCCCTGCCCCGAAGCGGCACTGGCGGCTGGGTAGTAAGGCAGTGAGGTGGTCTACCCTCGGCTGTGGCCCGAGACCTCTGGCGACGGGATCTGTCGCACAGCGGAGCTCCTTCACATCCTCGGGCCTCGAGAATGCGACGGCCCCACCATCGTAGAGGTCATCAAGCAGGTCAGCTTGGTATGTCTGCAAGACCGCCATGGCGTGCAGACATGCTCCGGCCTGACCCGCTGCCATGTATGCCTTGCCCACTAGGACAAATAGCGGCCTGGCTTACTAGGCAACGTCGTCGGCGTACTTATAAGTACAATGCCAGCGTCTCCTCAATACCTGGCATGACGCCATAGCCGTTCTCCTTGCACCCACTGATCGAAGCACACTAGCGACCAGTTGGGCTAGAAAGCAGTGAAGAAAACTGCCTGGACCATGATTTTGACACCTTGGTGTGGAGATCTGGGAAGAACAGCAGGTCCCGACATGGGCGATGAGTGTCCTGCTGTTCCGCTGGCCAGGGGATATTGAGCCTAGCCACCGCTTTACTTTTTTCTCTCATGGGAAACCACCTCCAGCAGCTCCTCATAATGTGGTGACTGGGCTGACAAGCCACCCACGTCACCGCCTTCCGCGCCCAGGACATCCAGCTCCTCAGAACTGGATCCTCTCTGCGCGGGCGCAACATTCTGGGTGGAAGAACGCCGCGGACTCAGCGTGGGCTTCTGGATCCCAAATGCGGGTAGACGTTTTCAAACAAAAAAACGGAACGTCTCTCTCCTCAGAGAGGGCACTTACTGTGCTCACAGTTACCCCCTCGTGGCAGACAGAGGCTGCTCTCGGTCCAGACAGCAGATACAATGTGTGTGGCTGCTGGGCACGTCCCCCATTCTGGGCGGAAGAAGCTTCCGGGTCCCAAAAACAAGTGGGAATTAGCGGATGAGCGTATCCTCCCATTTTTAGTGCCACCGCCGAGCTGCCTCGGCACCCGCACCAAGCGGAGCGAGCTCACACTCGTAATTTTCACAGAGACCCAGCACGCTTGCTGAAGATCAGAAGACTGATGACAACAGTGAAGCCGGCTCCCTTTGTATACTCCATTTCCACCGGCATGCGTCACGTGTTGACATTAAAACCAATCAAGATTGGAATAAGTTGTACAGAGATTCAGAGGTGGCCATGCTGAGGGGAGATGTTCCCATAGCGTCAGCTGACGCAGCGTAGCTAACAGCGCCCAATCCCGAGGAAGTCGCAATCCGAACCTAACGTACTGTAACGAGCGGTTTGGGACAATACACGTACCGCTTACACCCCTAGTGTTTAGTTATGGCTGTGGTTATCGGTTTTCAGCCGTGGGGGTTTATTGCTGGCCACAGACCATCTATTGTCACCTGTTGTATGGCACTAGCTAATGCTACAGGGCCATCATTTTGCATTGCATTCATTTATTAATTCAGAACAAATAGGGGCAGGACTATGCTGAACTTCGCTTACGCCATTGCAGTGATTGTCTGTTGCCATGAAAGTTTGTTGACATAGGCGGAGCCAGGGAGATGTTAGTCATGCAGAGAAAGCTGTCAATCAAAATGTGATCTGCAATTCCTACACAATCTTGAGAATTGGTCTAAACAGCAAAATGAAATGTTTTCTTTAACTAGGTTTTCTAATAGTTATGAACATTTATGTTCAATCAGATTTGTGAATGTTTAATGAGACACTCTACTTAGATATCATACATGTATTTTTTATTATTTCAAGTCAAATTTCCAGTTTATTTAACTAAAAACTGGATCACAGCTTATCTTCAATAATTTTCATTTATTTTTTAAGAAAATAAGAAGATTGGAATAAGTTGTACAGAGATTCAGAGGTGGCCATGCTGAGGGGAGATGTTCCCATAGCGTCAGCTGACGCAGCGTAGCTTTCCCTTGAAAGGGAACTTAATTTATGCCTGGCCACTCAACATGACTCATGACAGCTGTCTAACAGAAATAATTAACCTTTATCAAAAAACAATATTGCAAATCATAAATGTTACTGTTGCACACATGTAAAATTGAATGTCACAAGTAATGTCAATAAATAATGCATACTGAGTGAATGATTTCATGCCATCAGCATATTTTACAGTATAGAGTGTTGTATGTTTGTTGCCCTTTACACTGACAAAATTTAAGGTATCAGGTCCAAGATTTCAATGAATGAAGGTTTCCTTCATTGACATTTCCTGCCTCAACTCTCCCATTTTCAGCCATTTTAACCCAATTTCTAGTGGACAGTGGACTTCATTTGAAACTCTCTATTTCATTTGATGTCTGCTATGTTATGTTATTAAATAAAAACAATTCGTTATTCATTTATTAATCCAACACAAAAAACTAAGAATTCTCACCAGATCTCTAGATTGGAGGGTTCTTATAGCTTGTAAATGTTTCAATTGTTTGTTTGATCTTCTCCCTCCCTTTGTATATTTTTTGAAAAACATTTTTACTTCAAATATACAATGTCCCTTTATTGAGTTTGTGATTATTTGGCTAAAGATTTCACTATCCCTCCCTTGCTGCAACTGGCACAGCACCCATGCTTTATGCAAATGAATGAGATGAAAATGCCCATAAAATTACAATAATATCATTTCTCTAAATTATTGCTTGGACAATATATCGTCCAACAAAAGTAGCTATCGTGATAGTCCTACGTCTATCGTTTTCCCAATCAACTTTGTGCATTTTTGGTGCATAGTTTATGTGAGTAAACTTCCCCAGCCAGTCTATCAAAAACAATGACTGACAGCATTGCAAAACCTGTAGGCCTAGACTGCCAGGAGACCTCCCATGATGCACTTTGCACTTCTCTCCTCCTCTCACTCTCCATTTTTATCCCATTACTGAATTTACCCACTAGTCAGTTTTCATATCTTTACTAAATCTAACCTTAACTTAGTTTAAAATTAGCAAATACAATGTTGTGTTTAACTTACCAGTGGAGTGTGTGTATTCCATCTGGAGTTCCTCTTGATAGCTCCAACAACAGTACTAATTTCACCCTGGACGATGTAGATATTCTTGTCCACCATGATGCTTTTCTGAGAGAGAAAAACATAGGAGGGGATGTTTGGTTTTGGCAGAAATTCAACCCAGGGCTTGGTGATAACTCTATTGTTCTATATTATCAGTTACAGTCCCTCTCTATAACTGTACTGAAATTTTCATATCAAGATATCGTGGTTCACAGTTGTCAGGTCTAGATTAATTATAATAGGTTATATATTATTAAACTGTCAGCTTAATACCTAAGACACATTGTTTTTTTACAGTGTTTTCTTTAGTTTTTCTAATGTCTGTCGGCATCCAGGCACCCAGTTTCACAATGAGGTTTCCAGTCTTACTATGGGCATTTAAAGCTAGGCTGGACAGAAAAAATAAAAATGGATGATTCAATAAATAAAAACAATTATATTTGTTTGTCGATTATATTTCTGATATTTGGTAGCCAGTGATGTCTCATGTCAGGCATGAATTTGTGGCAAAACATTTTTATTTTATTTTTTTTTTAAACACTTTACTAACTTTAGTCAAAGGGAAGAACATAAGCTTATCATGCAATTTTGAATACTTAAGTAAATATTGTTAACATATCAATAATGATGAACATCAGAAAATCAATTCTATGTATAACCTGTTACCCATTACAGTAATCAAAATTCACTATCTGTCAAACATCACAATGGGGCAGATAATCTAAAAATGTGAACGGGCATGAATCAATCAATTAATAATACATATGGGGTGCTGAACTAGCATATACAGAACAC
Organism: Coreoperca whiteheadi; assembly: GCA_011952105.1. NCBI lineage: Eukaryota > Metazoa > Chordata > Actinopteri > Centrarchiformes > Sinipercidae > Coreoperca > Coreoperca whiteheadi. The sequence goes on from CM022471.1 coordinate 25,528,470, forward strand.
TATTTATGGGGCGCTGGATAGCTCAGTCGGTAGAGGTGGCACCACACATACGCAGTACTGTACCGATACCCCTACGTGCTGCAGCGACCCGGGTTTGAGTCCAACCCACAGTCCTTTGCTGTATGTCATCCCCCTCTCTCTCCCATGTTTCCTGTCTATCGAATAAAGGCAAAAATACCCCCAAAAAAGAATACAGAACTTACATGAGAGACCTGCACATACTGGCTACCATAAATAATGTCCTACAGACCCATCAAGCAAAACTGTCTTGATAGTGTTTCTCATGTCAAACATATTTTGTCTACAGAAATTCATGTGGGTAAACTGGAAATCATTTTAAGCGATGAAACTAGGAATTCTTACCATCAAATGAATATAGAATCTAAGAACCAAACAGCAAATTTCCATGCATACCATGACAATGCCTAAAACCAATATGGATAACCAAACAGAATCAAAATGACATACTGTTCATATTTGACAAGCAGTATACCTCAAAATGGTTGGATTAACCTTTTTCCTTGTGTCAAGATAGCCATGCCAGATAATACTCTTACTTTACAGGGAGATTTATGAGTGTAAAGACTGGGTAGCTGAGCTCACATTCTTTTAAATTCATGGTAAGCAGCCTATAATAAGAGGATGAAGGTATGATAGGTAAAGGCTAGGATGTAGGAACAGATATATAGCGGATAAGAAATTAGCCTTCACTAGGGATGTACCGATTAAGTTTCCTAAACTGAAAAATAGCTGTGGTTTAGAGGTGTAACGGGTCACCATTTAATCGGAATATCAGCAGTTCGATCCCCCAGCCCATGTCAAAGTGTCCTTGGGCAGAATACTGGACCCCAAATTGCTCGTGAGTGTGTGTGAATGAATTAGTTTCTTTGTACTGATGAGCAGTTGGAACCTGCCATCAGTGTGTGAATGACATGAAGTGAAAGCACTTTCGCTTTGAATAGTGTGAAGACTAGAAAGGCGATATACAAGTACAGTCCATTTACTATCAATACCACCAATTCCAATCAGAATCAATGATTTTGAGTCCTGATTTGATATTGTATTTTCCAACATAATACAGCTGCACAGTGCACACAGCAGGTACAGTAAACTTAGTAAAACCAAGTCAGTTTAGGTTAAGTGTTTAAAAACGGAATGAATCTGCATTAAAGCCACTGGAAACCCAAATCGACAATAGCCTTCTATGTAATTTATGGTCTTATGTACATAATGGTAAGCATCTAAAAAAGTATTAGAAATTAGTTTCAATCCAAATTCTAAATATTGTCATTTAAGTTTTTGTAAACTTCCCTGATATTGGTTTAATTTGAGCATGGTTATCTTCTGATATTAAGAAAATTCCGTGAACCAATCATAAAAAATCCATGTCAGTTTTCCCACATATACACTTGCAACAACCTCTCAGCTCCCGCTCAATCTGCCTCTTTGAGTCTTAGCCAACTAGTCTCTATTTAGCCTTTTGCAATTAGCCAGCTAATCATATATCACCTATTGAGTTATCTAACATTATCTGTCTAGCTAGCTAAGCCTTCTCTCTCTCCTTCCTCGATCTTTGCCCTATCATACTTGTTTGTGGTGTCCCTGGGTGCACGTTCACCGGTGAAAATGACGAGTCATTGTTTTATTTTCCAATTGTGGTGGACTCATAGAAGATGACCGCCCTCACGGGGGATAAAACCTGCAGAGCATTTGGAATTTGTGTTGTTAGTAGAGGTGTAACATAAACAAAATTCACGGTTCGGTATGTACCTCGGTTTTAGGGTCACGGTTTGGTACGTTTTCGGTACAGCAGGGAAAACCAAAACAATTATTTTCGTAATTTATTTTGAAAAATGCAAACATTCAACAGTGGCCTACTGGCCACTCATTGATTCTTACTGTAACAGTTAATGCACTCAAATACACATACATACATATTGTCAATAAGAAACAAATAACACAAATGTCAGTAATTTACCATTGTAAGACTGTAATTCCTGAACAGCTGCAGCTTGCGCTGGTTTATACAAGGCAGCACAATAGACTGACTGAAATGCTACGTGAAGGCACATTGTAGCGGGGTTCAAGCACTTTGACCCTATGCTTAAATTCTGTATTCTCTACAACCACAAGTATGGCCACACATCTGCAGCGATAAACACTTCTATAGCATTAGTTACTGATCTGCCTTATGACGCTGCCTGAACACTGTGGCAAGAAGGACTCGTCTTCCAGTCTGTTTTTGTCTCATTCTGCAAATCAACCCCTTCGGGTGATGCCGTCGTAAATTTACATGTTTGAAGTGTTTCCACAGAAACTCATAGTTGCCCATTGTAACTAACCGGGAAACTTTAATGCTCCCATACAGTGGATCAAAATGTCTGATCCTCCAGCTCTGGTCGCACATTTGTGTTTACTATTCTGAGGCAGCAGCACTACATGAGCTTGACTAACCTGGTTAAGCCGTCTAGTATGCTACTGCTGAGTAGTCGACATAAATAGACTATTTTGACAATAGTTTGGGTCAAACAGCGCCCAATCCCGAGGAAGTCGCAATCCGAACCTAACGTACTGTAACGAGCGGTTTGGGACAATACACGTACCGCTTACACCCCTAGTGTTTAGTTATGGCTGTGGTTATCGGTTTTCAGCCGTGGGGGTTTATTGCTGGCCACAGACCATCTATTGTCACCTGTTGTATGGCACTAGCTAATGCTACAGGGCCATCATTTTGCATTGCATTCATTTATTAATTCAGAACAAATAGGGGCAGGACTATGCTGAACTTCGCTTACGCCATTGCAGTGATTGTCTGTTGCCATGAAAGTTTGTTGACATAGGCGGAGCCAGGGAGATGTTAGTCATGCCGAGAAAGCTGTCAATCAAAATGTGATCTGCAATTCCTACACAATCTTGAGAATTGGTCTAAACAGCAAAATGAAATGTTTTCTTTAACTAGGTTTTCTAATAGTTATGAACATTTATGTTCAATCAGATTTGTGAATGTTTAATGAGACACTCTACTTAGATATCATACATGTATTTTTTATTATTTCAAGTCAAATTTCCAGTTTATTTAACTAAAAACTGGATCACAGCTTATCTTCAATAATTTTCATTTATTTTTTAAGAAAATAAGAAGTGAAAACATAGCCCAATTCGCCTAAGCAAAGTTGATCAATAATGTGTGAAAGAGATCATTTACTGTGTATGATATGGTAATGCTAGAAGCATTTTCTAACATATTATTGATTGCTTTAATTTAATTCGGCACACAAGTATAAACCTACAGTCACTGTATGGTGTCTTATGACAGCTACAGTGTTGAGCAGGAAAAAATGAAAAGGTTCTGCAGGGTTCCTGTGGGATTGTATTGTGTTGCACGGATGGGTACCTGAGAGGAAAACAATTTTTTCAAACAAATCACTACAGCGTGTCACTCTGTATTGAGTGACACTCACACTTGTGGAGGGCACTCTGCATCAGGGGGAAGGTATAAATAAACAAGTAAACTGTGGGACGCATTCGCCACTCTCCATTATAACTAGGAAACATCTGTCACCATGGATACTGATAGACACCTTGCTCTGTACAAGTGCTGTAGTGTTTCCTTGAAAATGCATAATGTCCCCAAAACAATCAATATTTGCTATAAAATGGAAGACACAGTCTTCTTTAAGTGACAGATACATGCATATGGCTATAAAATAAATAAAATAAACTTGGGACAAAGTGACAGACATTAAATTTATATGGTGTTTCCTCTATTCTCCTGCAGCTGCACTTCCACTTAGGAGTAGTGGATAATAACAAGTTGCCACTGCTGCAGATTTGCCATTGGAGAGTTTACCGTCCACGTCCACTCTACACTGACAGGACAGCGCCTAATACAGCGAAGCCTTCACGCAGACAGAAGAAAGGGGTGAAGGGATCAGAATGAGATTTAGCCCAAAGCTCAGGAGCAAACAGAAGTCAGGAAGATTCATCAGACTTTTTATTTCAGAAGCCACAGCTGTTTCAGCATGATGTAGAATTTTTGTTTAGCATGAATTCTGAAAACCATAGGCCTCTAGTTTTTACAATTTAGAGCCAGAAAAGTAGTTACAGGTTAACACCTTCCCTTGACTGTTTGTCTCAGAGTGCTTTACAATACTGTGGGTTTCTCAATGAATGTCCTCACCTACTAATCAAATTTCAAATTCTTAAGAGATTCTAATTCACACTTTCTACTTTCATACCGTAAACAAAATTATCTAAAATTGTTTGCGTTTTTTCCCCCCTCCAGATCAGTACCTTGACCTTATACAGCATTTGAATGACCAAAGTGGCTCCCTGCTGCTTGGAATAGTATATATCCAGCTTTAAAAGTGTATATGGAACAGCTTATTTTGAAAGGTGATGTTTTTAACGCCTGTCTTTGCATGATAAGATCAGTGACAGCTGGTAGTTCATGTTGGTTTGTGATAACAACCAGCTGGATGTCACAATACCACAACATCTCTGCCTGTAGCTTGAAATACAGAAGCAGCTAACTAAAGATAAGACCCCAGAAATCTCAAACGTGAATGTAGCATAGTCATAGTGACACCCTCTACACTTGTCATATGTGTATAAGTGACATAACACAGTCATACACCAAAAGCAAGTGATACAAGCCAGTGTGTTTGCTGTCAGATGAGCAAGGAAGGTGGTCGCTAGCTAAATTAAGTCAGTAGCGTCTACTCAAAGGCAAAGCTAACAGGCTAGCTCTCCCCCACACTAAGGTGTTGAAAGACTATTGACAGTCCTCTGGGACACACAAAAACACAATGAAAGGACACGTAAATTTAGTTAATACCCATCAACGTACTGAAGAGTTTGTAATTCGTTGCATAAACAAGACAACTTACCTGCCCAGAAACCCGACAGCAAACTATCTAACGTTAGCTCAACTAGCTAGCGTGTCAATTGACTAAAGGTAGATATGTCTTCAGCATTTGTCCTCTCAGACAACAGTAACGTTAGCTTATTCCCTTGATTTAATAAAGCAAAACGCGTGTTGACAAGTATATAAACACGCTTTTCAGTTCTCTAGAATTAAATATATTACCTGTGTGTGGCTGCTATTTCAAAGATGGAGTCCTGATGTAGCAAATGCTAGCCTAGCACGGCAAGCTAGCAGGCTAGCCGGCCAACAGTGAATGAAGACGACCAAAGTTCAGTTCACTACGAAAAAAACAAACTAAAAATGTCGGACATTCCTCTGCGCGATAACGCAATGTTCCCAAACACCGCTTATTCATTCACTCTTCAAAAAATGCTCCATAAGTGAATAAATTGAACACCCTTCTGCAGCTGTCAATCTGGTCTTGGTAAACACACTGACGTGGAAAAGCTCTGCAGTCTCAACCTAGCCTGATGATAGTCTTGATTGACAGGCTCCTAAACTGATCACTTTAAGCGTGATAGAGAGCTTTAAAATACAAGTATATATCGGAGAACTAAAGTTTAGGTTGTATTAGGCCTTGTACTATTTTTCTAATAACATAGAAAAACAGGAATTCTCCAAAAATAAAATATTACTTGTGTTACAGAGAAATGAGGGCGGGACAAATGTAGCAGCATTGGCGTTAAAGGTTGATGACGAAAGCACGGTCTGCGTCTTCAATGAAGAGAGCAATCTTAACGAAATTTTGGTTGGATTTAAATTCTCATTTTTTCAGTACCACTATTGTTACTCACTTTCATAATTTGTTATTATGACAATATGAATATCAAATAGATAAACTATCTTGATTTTTTTTTTTTATTCTATTGGGAAAATTATTTTCTAATGTCTGTCGTCATTTATTTATTTATTTTAACATTTGTATTTAGTTTTGTACTATTATCATAGTTATTTCATTTTCTACTTATTTTGAATATTTATTGGTCTCTCATTACATTGATTTATTATGTGTTCATCTCTTAATTTTTATAGGCTACTATTTGTTGTTGTTGTATTGTGTGGTGTCCTTGTTTGTATCTAAAATAAAGTTGAATAAAGCTGGGAAAAAAGAGAGCAATCTCAATCCCTGAAACCTCTGATTGAATATGTTTACATTTGTGTAAATTTGTACTCCTGTTTTTATGTAATTGTCTTTTAATATTTTCATGTTATGTTCTCCATATCTATTTGTGTCGTTTCATGTTTATATGTATATTACAGTTGCAGTTTAATCACAAGTTTTATGCTCATCTGTTTTGTTTCCCCAAGTAATCCAAGACATACAGTATACAAATCAAAGCTAAATTATCAATGAACTGTATATTTCCGTAGTGGTGACAAGACAAAAGTGTGACAAAAGAGAGGTCTGTGACCCGTTTATTATATGTAATGATGAATTTACCTCTAAATTATGTTTGGGCTTTGTCCATGAAACAGTTAGTAAATTAACAAAAAATTAATTGGCAACTATTTTGATAATCAATTAATTGTTTACGTCACTTTCAGGTATAAATGCCAAACATTCCCTAATTCCAAGATTTGCTGCTTTTCTTTGTCTTACATAATATTGTAGTAAAATGAAAATCTTTGGGTTTTGGATGTCAAATAAAACAAGCAATTTGATGGCATCACCTCGGGTTTTAAGAAATATTGGTAGACAATTTTAATTACATTTAAATATTCTGTAGGTCAAACGATAAATCAATTAATTGAGAAAATAATTGACTGATTAATCAATGATAAATAAATAAAATAACCGATAATTGCAGCCCTATTTAGCGCTAAACATCCCACAAACCATTTAACATAACCTTACCAGATCCATTCCAAAATGTATAGAAACAGAAGGACATACTCTTCTTGTTATAAAGACATTCATGGGCTTTTTGGTCATCTCATCCTTGTTTTGTTCCTCTAAAACTATTTCTCCACTGTAATGTTAATGCTTTTAGAATTTAAAACTAACATGGAATTCCACTAAATGCATCCAACACTGTAATATAAAACGATAAGATAGGACTTTATTATTTGCGAAATTCATATGTTGGAGATGCACAAGACAAAGATTAAGAGGTAAGGTAACACACATCACAAACTCAAAATAGAATCTGGGCAAATAATGTCTGAGTGATTGATACAAGTTTAGAGCCTTTCATTACAAGCATGTAGAAAAGGTTTGCCAAAACATCTTAACTCAATGTGCACTCACTGCCTTTTTGGGGGGCTTTCAACCACATCTCATAGCCTTATTTCTGTGGATGGAGCTCAGTTTCCATGGAGATAGCTGATAGTTGTCATCATGTGACTTAACGTGAAGTCTCTGCCATCAGGTGTAATTCATCACTAGAACAGATAAATCCCATAAAAGACAATATAAGGTCATTAACAAATTATATGTACCTAACTCCCAAATTACATTATAAATACAATGATGTTCTGCGGTGTGCAAGAAGTGCCAAAAACAAGTTGGCACTTAATTTCCTTTAATGTGGCCATGTCCACTGATCACAAAATTCTGGTCTTCAAAACAGAGAAAACGTCTAAGGTTACGTATGTAACCCTGGTTCCCTGATAGGGAACGCCTCCAGTGTGACCGCATTTGAATCTCTGTACAACTGAGTCCAATCTTGATTGCCGTAACGCCAACATGGCGGCAGAACTGGAAGTTATAAAGGAAGCCGGCTTCACTGTTGTCGTCACACTTCTGATCGTCCAAAGCAAGCAGCTCACAGGCATGCTGGAGTATACCAAAGTATGTTTTACATTTTGTATCACCTTGTCATTTGCAAGTGCCTTCATTATTTCAAGTGTTAATTATAAAAAATGTAATTTCTGTTTCCCTTTCAGGGAACCAGGGTTACATATGTAACCCTTTCAAGGGAACTCTACTCTTCGTCAGCTTACCCTATAGGGAACGTAGTCATGCGGGAGGGATGCCTGTCCAAGTATGAAGCCAAAAGGGTACACATCAGGAGAAGAGTTCCATTGACCCCGGATTATCCAGGCGGACTAGGCTATAGAACCTCACGAAAGTTTGCAGCATCGCATATCTCGGAGAGGGAGGCTCCTGACCACCAAGCTCCAACCACAGACCTTGGACTGAGCGTGGTCCCTGACCACGCCCCATCCAGTACTGGAGGTGTCCGTCGAGAGGGTGCGACGGTGATACACCACACCCAGCACTAGGCCCTGGGTCAGGGCCCGTTCTCTCCACCTGACCAAGGAATGCAGGCATCTGCGCGTAACCTTTATCAAGCGAAAAGGATTGCCACTTGGGGAAAATCCCATGCACCTAAGCCACCACTGCAGTTGCCTCATGTGCAGTAAACCAAGCGGAATGACGGTGGATGCTGCTGACATGAGGCCTAACAGTCTCTGAAACTGTAGAGCAGTGAGATGTCGGCCTAGCTGCATCCTGAACACCATGGTCAGGATCGACTCGATTCGTGCGGGAGACAACTGTGCCCGCAACGTAACCGAATCCCACACTACTCCAAGGAACATGATCTTTTGCATTGGAGTAAGCATGTGGGAAAGTTTAACATCGATGAAATAGATGTCGTATTGCCACCAGACGTGATTGCATTAAAATCAACCAATCGTATATGTAATTGAGGATGTGGACCCCTTGGAGTCTGATGGTGTGTTCACACAGTATGCGAATGACGCAAATAAATCGTGCTATTTGCATTAAATTGGACGCTTGAAAATTTGAGTTTACTTCATTCGCGCGTGAAATCCGCTCCATTCGTGTATACATTTCTACACACCAGATGCGAATTCGCGTCATGGGAGGGGCTTAGCGGTGAGCCGGTCCCATTGAGTAAAGAAAGTTTTTTTCAACTTACCAGATTGTCCGACCTCCTCACTCACTTTCGTCCAAAGGTTTCCTGTTTCTATAATGATACAAGGACGTATCGTACAGCTTCTGGTATCCACACACAGCCACAATTATTTTATCCTCTCTCTCTTTCTCTCTCTCTGGTTTTTATGGCAGGTCGCAACCAACTTGTTCAGGTGCATGCCGCCAACTACTGTACCGGGGTGTGCAACAATTATTGTATCCTACATTGTTGTTTGGATTTCTGCCTCGCTTCTAATCACGTCACTACTCGAGCAAGCTCCTGATTGGTTAACGCGGCACAATTATCCGCCAAAGTTCAGATTTTTCAACTTGCGCAATTCGCGCATCAAATGCTTAATTTGCGCCGTGCCATTTGCGCCATCGCACCATTGCGCCATTCACGCGGCAGAATGTCAATTCACGTTCTTGCATTGACTTAACATGTAAATCACTTGCGCAAATTCCTTCATTCGCGTCCGGTGTGAACACACCTTGAGAGGAGCCAGGGTCCATAGACTTCATGAAGGTGCGAGAGGAGCGTGCTAGGCTGAACGGAAGCACCCGATATTGGTAAGCTTTTCCCCTGAAAGTGAACCGCAGGAATCTCCAATGTCCCGGAATGATAGAGATGTGGACATACGCGTCCCTTAGATCCATCGTGACAAACCAGTCCTCGGACTGAATTTGACTCAAAATCATAGGGATTGTCAGCATCCTGAACCGAAGTTTCCTCAGAGAATGGTTCAGGTGACGAAGAGTTAAAATGGGGCATAAACCTCCGTCTCTTTTCAGGACTATAAAGTACCAGCTGTAGAACCTGGTATGCATCTCCCAGGTGGGGACATACTCTATGGCCCCTTTAAAGAATGTATTTCTTACTCCATCATCTGTGCTTGTGCCAGTTCCACCCTGGTTTTCAAGATCCCTCGGGAATCTTGGGGGTCTGGACCGGAACTGAAGTCAGTAACCTTGTTGTATGGTGTGCAAAACCCAGTGCAACACCCCAGGTAGAGCTTCCCAAGCATGCAGGAAGTCCCTCAGGGGAACCAGCCGCTCGAGGCTGGTGCCCGTGGGACACTGGGGAGCGGCCTTGGTTACCTGAAGCGCTGACCGCACCCTGAACCTGCAGTGTGAGAGCTCTGGTGTCCCGAAGCGCTTGTGCAGCAGGATTTAACTGGAAAAGAACGTCTACAGGCCTCTGTAGAGGACGTAACCTTCGCCTGAATACTACACAGCCATGCAGGTCTAAAGCCATGGGTTTCACGAAACTCACCCTGCCCCGAAGCGCCACTGGCGGCAGAGTAGTGAGGCTGAGTTCCAGATGGCTCCATGGGGGAGCAGTAATGTACTTGACCCCTAGGCCCTCAGAGGCCCGACGCCCCCATCAGGGCCTCTTCTTCAAGAGCCTGTCAGGTGAGTAGCATGGCCCTCAGGTCCGTCTTCTCCTTTTCAGGACTTCGGCGAGCAGGCTGGCACGAGCCCCTCGACCGAAGAGAGGGGCACGCTGCACCACGCTTTCTTTCTGAGCCAGCATGTAAGAGCTGCGAGATGTTGACAGCTGGGGCCACCCCCAGCCATGACCTGAGACCTCTGGCGATGGGGAAAAAAACGCTGAAACGCCGCTGCCTGTTGCCACGCCTCTCTGAAACGCTCGACTACCGAGCCTAAAGCTTCCCCGAGAGAGGAAGGTCTTGTCCTTATCTTGCATGCTCGACAGAATCAGCCATTGGTGGCACTCTGTCGCCACCAGCAGGGCCATGGAACAGCCAATAGCTCTGGCCATATCCTTTGCGGCCCTGACCGACAAATCCTTCGCACGGCAGGTCGGCTTGGTATGCCTGCAAGACCGCCATCGTGTGCAGACATGCTCCGGTCTGACCTGCTGCCATGTACGCCTTGCCCACTAAAGATGACGTAGTGCAGCAAGGTTTACTAGGCAACGTCGGGGTTTTGAGGGATGACACGGCCTCTGGCGATAAGTACGCAGCCAACGTCTCCTCTATACCTGACATAACGTAGCCGTTCTCCTTACGCCCACTGATCGAAGCACACTGGTGACCAGTTGGGCTAGAAAGCCATGTAGAAAACGGCCTGGACCATGATTTCAACACCTTGGTATGGAGATCTGGAAAGAACGGCAGGTCCCGACGTGGGCGTGGAGGTGGGGCTAGGAGGATATGCTCATCGAGCTTACTACGGCAATGAGTCTCCTGCTTCTCCGCTGACCAGGCGATATTGAGCCTCTCCTCAAAGAGCGCCAGCCGAGAGCGGAGCTTCCTCACGGGGAGATGCTTGCAAAGCTCACAGTCAACCCCTTCGAGGGCTGACAGAGAATGCTCTGACAGCTAATGCACATGTTGTGTGTGTCGCCAGTGGGAATAAAGCGCTGAGCAGGGAGGTACACACTGCCGAAAAAGCTTAACACTCACAATTTTAGAGACCCAGAGCGCTTGCTGAAGATCAGAAGACTGACGACAACAGTGAAGCAGCCTCCCTTTATAATTTCCGGTTCCGCCAGCGTGCGTCACATGTTGGATTTACGCTAATCAAGATTGGACAAAGTTTTACAGAGATTCAGATGTGGTCACGCTGGAGGCGTTCGCCATAGTGTCAGCTGACGCATCGTAGAGTTCCCTTGAAAGGGAACAATGTATTCTTGGTGTTAACTCTTTGGCTGTTAAAATGTTTTAATTGCATTAATTTAACCATGATATATGTTGAAGGCCTTTCAATCCTGCATGTTTCTCTTGATACAGATCCCCCTACTTTATCAATGTGGTATGAACAATTACCATAGACTTTTCCTTAAGAGAGATTATCCAATGAATTACAAGGAACCGCTTAGCATGTATTTTGGTTGTGAGTAGCCAGCAATAATCTTATGGAGTACAATGGGCTTAATGAGTTTAATACACCTATCATGTTTTGTTTATCTGTGATTACCAGAGTATTTCTCCACCTTGTTTCTGTATTTGTAAGGCTTCTTATGATAGTTGGGTGGAATGATATGTATGTATTATGTTTTTGTTTACTTTGTATATGCCAAGCAATTTGTGTTTGTAATTTGATTAAATGTATATTGCTTCCCTGGTATGTTCTGTTTTGTTATTTCAATAATTAAAAAACGAAAGTGGGTGAAAACATGAACTTTCATGCTCAAAGTGTATCAAAGGACTTTAGAGAATGTACCAGTCTAATCCAAAACAATGTATGTATGTGTGTTTGCTCCATGCAAAGATTGCACAGCTACAATCCTACAATCTCTCTGTGCAATCAGAAGCAGCAATTTGCTCAGGTATTGCTCTGTGTTTAAAGCACGTAGAACCTACTTGTGTCAGACCTCTGTTTGCTCAGTGTTTGATCACCTGTGGGATTTGTAATTGCAACATTTCATCTGCATATACACTGTATGTATATATATATATACATACACATGTCATTTTCTAGCAGATATGTCTGCACCACTGAGGCAATAACAACACTCTATGTATGTTTGTCTTGCACTTGCTTATACATATGGAATATTCTCAGAAACAGACTATAGAAAATCTATCCACATGTGGGAAACAAAAATGCAGTCACAAATTGATTTAATTATCATTGCCTACAGAACCATCTTAAATCATCATAGAAACAGTATCTTTCTAAGAAATGATCTTTAATAACCATGATATTGTGTGTGACGTTGGATATCCTCATTTGATCTGCCATATCTCTGTCCAATCCCCGTTCAGCTGCATATGAAACAGCTGGATTTCTCTTGGTTACATTTCCTTTATCCAATCTGAAAATATTTATGTAAACTAGCGTCTTGGAAATGAGTCTGTTCATCATTAATTACAGACATGGGAAAAGAGCAGTGAGATTCCTTTAATTTTTTATTCTATTCATCCAAAATCCTTTAGACAAAACACCAAAATTATACATTATTATACACCCGACAGCTCCAGGTGATGGCTTTAGGTGCCTATGTCATTTTGTGTTTCTCTCTCTTGTGTTTCTGCTTTACCTTGGGTTTATAAGTTTATAATCTGTCCAGATGTCTAGTAAGAAGACAAAGAATCAGCATTTTGGCTTTAAAAACATACAAACTTAAATCCAGACAATATAATATGCTTTGTGTTGCAAAATGGTTGTGTCACGTTTGGTGAGTATGTTCTTGTTTCAAAGATGTGGAAGTGATAGATCGAGGCTTGTCTATCACAAGTTTCTCTAACAATCTTAGAGATATTTTCAAGCAGTTGGGAACAAAACATGGCACCATAATTGCTAAATTTATTCACAACAGACCATAAAATCAAAAGTCATTTGAGCAGTAGTGATTTAGCCTAAACAACAGCAACAAGATACTGTTGATAAATTGATAATATCTTAACATTAAACTCGACATCTGGGAAACATTGTCCATCAACTTTGACCATGGTTGAGCACCATCACTGATGTAAACTTAGAGTCTGCCTACCCTCATCTTGCCTAAGTCCATCCATCGAGTGCAATAGCTTGATCAGGGATAATGTGGTGGAGCCAGGTAAGCTGTAGGCCCAACAGTCTCTGATTTTCCGTTGCAGGGTTAGCCTGAGTCCCATTTCGTCCATTCAATTATCCTGCGACCGGACATCAGCCTGGAGTAGGCTGGGTAATGGAGCAGCCTTAGGTCCAAGCTGGGTTAGCTTAGCTCTTATCCCAGCTATCTTCTCTCTCTTCCTGTGGAGGTTGCACTGTGGACAGACCTGTGTTTTTGAGAGACAAATAAATGTACCCTTAACCTTGAACCTTGGAAATAAAGCGAATAAACATATGTCCCAACATTTTGACCGACTCCTTCAATTATAGAATGTAAACTCACCCCAGGTTGCAAAACCCACTAAATTCATAGTCAAAATACAGGGGACATGACAAAGGTAGCTATGGCCGTGAATGCTCCCCACTGATTCCAGAAACACTACAACTACAATTGTAGTTTGTACAATCAAACAGGATTTTGATGATCTGGTCCAAAACTTGATGCTGTACATTGGACTACTTGCTCTGCTAGCAGCAAGCCCAAAGGGTGGTGATGTATTTTGGTTGGTTGGACTGTCAGTCCCTGCAATACATTGGTCCACTACAATGTTTTGATGATGACGGTGGAGAGTGCAACTCTTAACTCTAGCACCATCAGACAGCCAACTTTTACACATTAAAATCAAACAGGTTGTCTTCCTGTTCCTCACAGCTTCACTGTCCTCATGTATGTCGTTCAGTATCGCCTGAGCTGCCGAATGCTGAAAAGCAGTTGAGCAGTGCTGGCATGCAGCTTTTCACATGCCAGGTGTTACAGAAAAACAAATACACCTGCATTCGAGTTTTGGTCATTTTCATACCTGACCTGCTCTGTCGGTTGATTTTGCAAGCTCAGAGTTCCAGCATCACCAGCAAAGGTCATTGAAAGATGACAAATGTTAGAGTTGTGTACACCATCATATCTCAAAGCACACAGCTGTGTTAAGAATGTGTTAACACTAATCAAATAACTGTGATTCACAGCTTTCTTTGAATCAACGTAGCTGCAGTACGATCGCTTCCCAGACTTCAAACTTCCACTGCCCTTGCAATAAAAGTCCCAAATGACTTTTCCCTTTTGGTAAAATAACAATAATATAGGAAATAGCCACAGTTTTGAATGCTTTGCATTGAATAAAGATCACCTCATGTAATGGCAGATGTAAAACATTTAAATATATTTAAAAGACACTTTTTTCTATGTTGAAATTTTAAAGATCACATTTGCTTTGAACATACGTCATCATGCTAACAAGCTCACAATGACATGCAAATGTTTAGCAGGTATAATGTTTACCATCGTATTCATAGGATGCATCATCTGGGAACCATTAATGTCTGGTGGCAATCCATCCAATAATTGTTGGGATATTTCAGTCTTGACCAAAGTGGTGGACCTACCTGCTAAAATTGCCATTCTGAGAGGCATGATGCTAGCATGGCTAAAAACAGCGATGCAGTTGTGAGAATACATTTAAAGGATGAATATAAATATGGCATGTTTGTTTTTTTGTGGTGTAATGACAAGACTTTAAATGTGCAGGGTGTAGGATTTAGTGGCATCTAGCTGTGAAATTGCAATCATTTCAATACCACTTGCATTACCCTCCCTTCCAAGTGTGTAGCAGAAAACACTGTAAAAACATGGCGACCTCCATAGAAGGGGATGTAGATATGTAGATAAAAACAGCTCATTCTCAGGTAATGAAAACACGATTTTTATTTTCAGGTGATTATATGCTTATTAAAACATATAAAATAGTAAACATATTCCATTTATGCCAAAAGCGCCTCCTAATGTTACACACTGGACTTTTAACTTGCATATATATAAATAAGACATATAAATAAGGTTTATGGGGACAATGTGGATCAGTGACTCATCAGTTCAGAGATACAGGCACAGATCAAGGGGAGAAGGGTGAGCAATCCCCATCATTGTCCCCCCAAAGCCTTTCTGCCTTTAACACTGCAGTGTAGAGGATGTATGATGTAGCCATGTCTTCTTCTTTGGTAACTCCTTCTCAGGCAGCACTGATGCAGCTAACACCCAGCTATTAACAGAGATATCCTGCAAGAAGCAGAAGGGAAGCTGAAAGGTGGAAGGGTCCGTAGGGGCCCAAAAGCAACAATTTAAACAGAGGGGCCCCTTAACAGCTTGATCCAGCCATGTTTAGATGGGTGGTTCAATTTAGCAACATCTCACATTAAACATTTTTTTCCTCTGCTTCTCATGTTTAAGCTACAATGTTTTGTTGTTAACACTGTGATTCTCATTTCTTCCCTGGCATTTTATCTTTGACTAAAACGGATTGTTGCCTGGGTTTATCTTGAACGCCAATGAAAAAAATTACAATAGTTTTAAGCTCTCAGTATGGCCCGTATGGCTACCATTGCACTGTCTGCAACAATAAATGTGTAAATACTAAGCATTCATCCATGTTGGAATTGCCATTACTCTCCGACATTGTAGGCCCTGTGAACTAATCTATAGCAACCATATGGGAAGGCTGCTCTAGGAGAAGAAAGCAGGCACGTCAGGTTTTGTTGTTAAAAGTTTTGACTATGACTGTGAGTCGTTATTGTACAGCACATGTGTTGTTTTCTACTTGCTTCCACATTCTCCTTGTCTTTATGAATATGTAGGTTGTCTGATTATTGGTGTGTGTTTGAATGAGATGGAAGAGGAAGTGATTTGGTTGAGGGTCCCACGGACCAACGAGTCAATCATCAAGAAGGAGCTGCACACAGTTGGCCTGGACACGCATTGATTCATGGTTCAAATTTCGAGGGGCACACACCGAGTCACGCACCAACACACTTATGTAATTTTGGCCTGCTTTCATCTCATACTCTTCAATTGACATTTGAACTGCTTCCTTCTCTTGCTCTTCAACTGACAATTAAACAGCTTTCAGTGCTTACATGTCAAGTGATATTTAAACGGTTATCATCTCTTAGACTACGTATACATTTTGCGACCTCATTAAGAGACCTTTGCCCACAGTGGATCGCCTGAACAACAGAAAAATGGCAAAATCTCTTCTTCTTTGTCCTGTTTTCAGTTGGCATGGAATAAAACTGCATCACAGCCAACATCTAGTAAGGATGGGGGCCGACACAGCCGGCTGACAAAACATAATTTTATGATCAAGACGTCGTCTGACTGTCTCAACATTAATATTGAGTGATAACTGAGAAAGTTGGAGGCTACAAAATGTTGGCTTCTTAACTTCACTGCCACACAGCCAACTGTGACTGGGTAGCTACAGCTCTGCCGAATGACAGCCCATTCAACCACCGTTCAGTGTCCTCTTTCTCTCTGTGATCAGCTATACTGTGTGCTATTGAAGCCAATGGAACGAGTATGAAATAATGAATCGCGTCTTATAAATACTACATTAACCAGCAGTCATTCCAAAGCAGCTGTGCTGAGGGGATAAAATCATTATTTTATACTCACAAAGTCAAGTGTGACAAAATCAACATAAATACACGTTGATGACAATAGATATGCAGTGTGTTCATCTATATTATTATTATTATTGTTTAAAATGAGTGATCATGGAGAAAGTTAAAGGGGAAAAAAAAGTCATTCCTAACTATACTGCCACGCAGCCCCTGACCCTCACTGGGCTGTTGTTGTTTTGCAAGAGCTTAGTTTTCCCCATACACACTGAAACATCAAGCATGCTTCAACAATTTTAACACCTTTCAGTGCTTGAACTTCAGCAGAATCTTCTTCTTGCTGTGCTTTTATTTCAACTTCACTCACCACTGACATGTAAATTGACACTTCAAGTTGTATACTTAAACCAAAACATAAAACTCTTGTAGCACTTCCATTTTAACTGCCATTTCAACTTCTTTCAGTCTTTTAAAGGTACAATGTGTAAGATTTGGCCAGAATTAAACTTATCAACAGAATGTAAAGAAGTGACAGTTCTGTCATATGTCAGAGATGTCTATGCATTGTTTTGTAGAGATACCTACTGAAATTAGTATGCTAACCAGTTAGCCCCGGCCCATCCTGTATTGTAATACCTCGAAAGACAATAGTGAGTCACTGTAGCGTCCAGTCCAACATGAGGGGATGAAGAAATAGAGCTGCCCTAAGGGCTTGTCAAGTTGAAGGTACAGTTAGTGCCACAGAAACACAAAGATGGCAAGCAAAACAAGTGTAAATATTTGCGTAGATTTCTACCACAGGAGACAGCTCTTGGTGAGTAAAGAGTTGCAGTTTGATGCTGAACTTGCAATGTTTCGTTTAGACTGGTAAATAACATCTAATTTTGGCTATTTAGAGAAATGTATCATTAGTGCAAATAATGACAACACTAACCGTAATGTGACCGAAAAACATTCCAAATGGCGTCAATATAGACTGAACCAAACAAGCTGTAGGGTAAACTATAGGCTGATGCACCATGTGATGCTTATAAGATAGCAGTGTTATTTTGACAGGTTCTCAGAGTTTCAACTGGTTGGTCGAAATTATAACTGACTGTAAATTGCGATTTTATGGACCCAGTAGTAGACTGACCAAAAATGTCGATTGGTTCACCATAATGTAACCACTTCATCAAATCTTCAGCAGCAAGTACATTTAAATTTTGTGTCTTCAGAAAAATTTTACCTGCAAATCTTCAACAACAAGCACATGTAAATTTTGTTCTAAAAATTTAGAATTTTCTAGTTCCTTTTTTTGTCTTTTCGTGTAAACATATAGGTTTGTTTCAAATGTGGTGATGATATGATGTGATATTCATAACCTACAACTGTTTGTATGTCAAAGTCTCAAAATGAACTTTGATTCTCACTGCTTCACATGTGTTTATTTTTCCATAAAAATGAATTGCTGGCTGGGTTTTGCTTGAACTTCAAAGTAAAAATTTAAAAATCCAATCAAATTTGGACCTATGAGCCTCCTTAAAGGAAGTTAAACTGTATTTCAACTCCTTGCACTTCCACTGACATTTCAACTCTCACCCTGTGTCTAGCAGCAGAAGTTTCAGTGAATCATCTGTATCTACATAGGATGCGTTCAAGTGCAGTACTGAATGTAGATCACCTGGTTTTATCAGCGTTCACACAGACCAACACACAATCACTGTAGTTGTGTGCTCTTCAACTGACAGTTGTGCTGCTTTCATCTCTAATTCTTTAACTGAGAGCTCATCTGTTTTACACTTCAACTGACACTTCCAGCTCAATTAATTGATTACACTTTGACAATTTCTACTGTTTCTAGCGCTTGACCTTTAATTGAATCTTCAACTTCATTCAGTGCTTACGCTTAAAACTGAAACTTGTTTCAGCACTTCCATTTTAATTGGCACTTCTTTCAGTAGGCCTAATTGTATTAAGACAGCCACTTCAACTTCAATTACTTTCAACATTTCAATTATTTTGAAATTTTGAACTGCAAGCTGAAAATGTAGCTAGTTCAAGCTCCCTTTTCTCCCTTTTCATGTAAATATACATATTTGTGTCCAAATTGGTAATGAAGATGTAGCTATTCCATATAACCAATCAAATAGATTACAGGCAACTTTGTTTCATATTGCTCCTCAGTGTTTTATTTTTGCTTAAAAGTGGATTCTTGCTTAGACTGTGTTTGAACATCAAAGTAAAGAAAATATTACAGATCTATAAGGTACCATTTCACAAGTCTCCACACCTTTGCAATCCCGACTGACAACAGAAAATAAAAAGCTTCATTGTGGAGGCTATAGGGTGAAAGAGATGGAGAGAATGTTTGTAGACAGAGAGATTGTGTGTGTGTGTGTGGGGGGGGGGGGGGGGGGGGGGGGGGGGGGGTTTTTTTAAACAAATGGGGGGGTAGAAAAGGGGGGGTGTTTAAAAAAAA
>CM022471.1:25547715-25577651 GCA_011952105.1 Coreoperca whiteheadi
CTCCTTAAAATGGAACCAAAGGTTGAATGTACAGGAAACGCCATGAAACTTAAAGTCCAAGATGCTACTTCTACTGCTGGATCGCTGTTCTTTGTGGACAGGGGTATGTTTGCACTTTTGCACTTAGTGTGCCCCATGTGCAAGCAAAGAGAGAGAGAGAATAAAAGAAAGTAAGAAAGAAAGACCGAAAGAAAGAAAGAAAAAAGAAAGAGGGAGAGTAGGGGGCCGTCCTTTCTACAGTGGACCTGTCACACACAATACTTAGCATGAAGTCAACCCCCTCCTCCTCGACAACCCCAACCCCCTCCGCCCTAACTCCCTCCCTCCCTCCCTCTACTCTATGTGGGGATCAAGCCTCACTCCTCCACAGCGTTCATGTCTGACAATACAGAGGGAAGAAGAAGAGGAAAAAAGGAAACTGACTGACTGACTGACGCATTTTCTGACTGTTTGACGCATCGAGGAACTTTTTGTCCATGTCACCAGCACACCTGAGGCAAGGACACCCATCACCCAGCAGCAAAACTCTTTGCCTTTTCCGCGGATTAATTTAACCAGACCGGGATTCGATGTAAGTGCAAATAACTTACATCGCACTTTTCTCTCTCCTTTCTCTCCTTTGTATGTCTCTTTTTGCCTTGAATCCACCCAGAGCTTTTTAATTGTGCGTAAAAGTTGTCTAAATCAATCCGATATGTAAAGCAGGGGCTTCATTAACTTCAGGTGCAATTTGCAGCTTTACATAATACCAGCAGCGCTTGAGTCTTCACGTGCAAGTTAAAGTACCAAGAATGCGCTTTTAAGGGCTCTGGATATGGCTTGAAACACACAGAAAATGGAAAATCTGAACAGCAGGAGTTTAATTGTGGGTGTGCGTCCACGGAGCAGATTATGATGCTGATGAGAGGCGACACATCAGGCAATGTGACACATTTAAAAGTATGTATTGCATCTTCCATTCAGACTAAATGATCCCCGTGATTACAAATTGCAAAAAAAATTAAAAATAAACTTATAAATCAAATAGCTAAACACGCCCTGCGTAAAGGCTCCATGTCATTTTGGCCTTGTTGAAATGTACGGTTTTACGGTGCTGTGTTTTGGTGAACATCAATTCCCTCAGCCCTAAACTGTCCGTGTGTGAGGCCTGGGTAGGAAAAAGGGACAGACAGTTTAGGAACTAGGTGAAGCAGCGCTTCCACGCACAAAAAGGCGTTTTCGCCTATAGTATTATACTGAATTATCATGTTTATGCTTGCAACATGACTTGGTATTTTTTCTCCAATATTCAAAGACTTCGCATAGGCGGACGTCGTCAAAATATTTGAGAGGTCAAAATATTTGGGATTGTGGAGGAAATTGATATGTGGCAGGTGGCTGCAGGGGCCACAGGAGACCGCGGACAGAAAAACAGAGCTGTACACCCCCACCGCCAACCAACCATACACACACACACACATACATGCGCGCACACAATATGCACACATTCAGTCTCACTTATACTTATAATAGTTGCATCCATATATATTACAGATTATGACTAGATCAATTCAGGTTTTTAACGTTTTAATATTTAAGAGTAGCTAAATGTTCATTATTGACCTTGGAAAAAGTATTACAGTAGGCAAAACAATTAAATAGTAAAAATAATATAAAATAAAATTTGGGTCCAGTTTCCGGCGCTTACAACAACATAACACGGTCTTCCTCGGCGGATGTAGGCTTATTTGAACAAACCCCCCCCCCCAAAACTGTATTGCCCACGGCCCGTTGTTAGACCGAGGCTAATACATTGTCAAACCTGGAGCCCATTCTGCCTTACTCGTTCAAAATAAATACAAGGGAAATGTTAAACCAGAAGTGTTATTTTTAGCTTCGTTATTTTATATTTTATAACATAAAATGGCCTAATCTGTATTTTACGGTTTAGATTACGGTTCCTTTTAGGCTATTAAAAAAATCTACTTAAGTTTTTTAATTTTTTTTTTAAAAAGGCAAGGCAGATTTACTTTCAAGAATCACCGGGTTAGATTTCATCCAGCAGGCCTTCAGTCAGTAGCCTCTTTTGCATCTGTTCCCAGGTCAGGACATATGAAAATAAGATTTGTTTAATCGAAGTTCACGTTTGGCCTCAGGGTACAATGTAAATATTTCTTTTAATGGTTATCACCCAACCGTGTGCAACAGAGGCAAGTCCGAAGGCCACGGCCTGCACGGCTGCACCCTCCTGAGAGGCCAGTGCTGTGATAGCATACACCACAGTGCATCGAAATCAGTTCAAACATATTGAAATCTTTAATTCATTTAAAATGTATATCACTAGTTTGTCATCATAGCGGAGAAATCAACTTCAACTGCCTTTATAAGGTGGGAACTTGCATTTGACCTTAACATACATCATTCCACTAAATCGCATACGAAAAAGACGATTACAATTGCTAAAAAATAAGGCCTAATAATAATGTATACAGGCCAATGTTTGATTCCTTTAAAACGCTTAACTGCAAAAGTGAAACATACTTAAAACTTTTCATTCTTATAATATCATCGCCTAAACCTAATGGTGCGTCCGTTAATAACATCGACAATCATCATCTCTTCTACTTCATTATGTTACAAATATGCTAGATTTCCGTGGGCTAATTTCTCCAATTTCAACAATTTCCTATGAATTAGATAGCCTACGTTGTTTTACACTTATAGAGCCAAATCAGTGAAATATATTTTTTGGTCTACCATAATAAATTCTTGATGCAGAAAGGCTCTGTGTTAATCACTGTTGTGGACTTCTGTTGGCTTGCGCAGCCAATTATTTCCCCGCTCTCTTTGCATGGAGGCAATGATTCTGCTGCAGGACTGCCTCGGCCTCACTCCCTCAATCATATGCAAATGGATGTTATAGGAGGGCAGAAATTAACATCTACAAACATTGGACTGAAATTCCATCTGCCGCCTCTTCGAGGAGGCCCTTAATAAGTTCTCAGACAGCAAAATGACACATATCTTAATCAACTCTTAATCCCGGGAATTAATTCTCGACGCGTTTATGAATAATTCCCGGGCTAATGCCCGCAGCCCGTGGAAATGCAAGCAGTCTGCCGCGCGCACCGCCAGATGGACCCGGCAATCTCCCGAAAAATTATAGGATTTTTGCTTCCATGATTATTATTTTTTTATTATCACAAGATATATATTTTAATGAGATCGGTGTCACCGAGCGACTGTTTATGCAAAGCGCTCCAGCTTATGCAAACTCTCATCTTGCTGTTGATTTGCACCCATTTCTGAACAGGAGGCCCCTGAATTAAGTGTAGCACACAGTCCCATGTAGTAATGTTTTAGGCTTTATTTTCGTATAGGGGCAGTCGAACAGAATGTCAGGCTGAATGTGGAGGTAGAGGTGGTTGCTTCAGTGGCACAAGTGAGCCACGAAATAGCATGGGCCCTCTGATATCTAGATGACGAGGAGATCAGCTCAGGTTAACTTTGATTTTCAAAAACTTCCCTCAGGAGTTAGCTCACACTGGGATGTATAACTACTGAGGGAAATCAACATCAACACACCCACCATTTAAGCATTAGAGTGGCTAAGGGATCAATCTGACTGTCAGCTACTGAGCGCCTCAACATGCCTGTTAGCTCAGTGATAGCTTGTTGGCCATATTGAGCTCAGAGGGAGGGGGAGAATGAGCTCAGAGGGAGGGGGAGAATTGGAAATATAATCATGTGGTGCTCCTGGTTTGTGTGTGTGTGTAGCTGGTTGGGGGGGTGGGGGTTGCGTACTGACACCTTGTTCTGGACAAAATGACAGGGCATCACCCCTCATCCCCTCCTGCCAAGCCAGCAGGCCTCTCAGCACCACATTGACACCAGGCCGTCTGTCCATCCATCACTGCCATTGCGGATATAGCCCCCCAGACTGCCAGACTGGCTCACATTCATATTTCTGACCAAAATACTGGACCTTGCTGATACAAGACTTGGGTTCTGCGCTCACAAAGGGACAGCTGTTGCTCTGTCAGGCAAGTACCCTGACTGAACTGTTCCAACAGCCACTGGGACCTGTTTGTGGAATGTCTTTGATTTTAAAACCCAGAGAAATGGCTCAACACACATCTACAGCAAAGGTAACGCTGCTTTAAACAAAAAATAAGATGGTCTAATTTTTTATTTTATAGAGTGAAATATAACATATATGTTGCTTGTGTGTTGAATCCTTCGCTTGTTGCTTCTTTTTGCTGTATATTTGTGCTGAGTTGTGCTACTTTCAACAAAGGGAAACCTAATTTATCTTGAAAGATATAAAAAAAACCCACTCTAGCACAGGTGATAGCATGATGGTTGATTATGTTTGCCGGAAGAGTAAGTTTCCTGCGATATTTTATTGGCAGGTTATGAACATGGTGCTACAGCTCTATCAGCGGAGGCTTGCTGAAATGTCCGATCAGGGTGGCTTGAAAATCAAAAGTGAGATAAATGTAAGATCAAGCTTTATCATTCAACCACACAAAACTCAATACTTAAAGAAAAGTCAGCAAATTAACATTAATCTAAATAGTAGGTCACATTTTCATGGTACCCTATTGAAATCCCATAACAAAAAGATAATTTGCTGTTATTAAGTCATTTAACTAAACAAAAGAGAAAAAAAAGAAACAATATTTGTGCGGTTATGAACAAGGGAAAAACTGAACTTTCTGACCCACAAGTCAAATTTAACCTACAAATCTATATAAGAGGCTCATTAATCCAAAGCCACAACACAGAGGGAGCGTGCCTACCGAGGTAATCTCTCTACTGGGAGACTTGACCTTATCCTTAGTCTCGCATATTTTTTCCCAGGGATGCAGCGATGGCCTCTGGCCGACAGAAGAATACCCATTTTCCTGTCTCCTAATCTTTTGTGAAATGCTCTGATCATTCTCACGGCCGCTAAACATAAAACAGATGAAAGCCTTTCTTTAAACTCTCCAGCAAACGTTACTTGTGTTAGCAGAAACAAATATTAAATGTGCATTAGGCAGCATTTTTAAGGGTTGAGTCTGGCCAAAATAAGACAGCATATGTATTTGATGGAAGAAAACGTTGACTCATTTATCAGCTGTCACATAAATTCAGTGGTAATAAGGTGCTAAACCTTTACTCATTATGATACTTTGTTTCTGTTTGGGACTGACAAAATGTTAAGTGAGGGTCAGGAAGAGTTTAAGGGAAAACTCTAGTAATTTACATTGATGACATTGTTCATTTTTGCGTGCGAAGTTGAAATCATTGTAGTTATTGAAACCAGAAGAATATGGAGCTCTGTGGGAACTGGTTGCGGACAAAATGACTAAGCAACCTCTATTCGATGAGTCTTTATGACTTTGAAAACCCTGCTCAAGTGGAAGGTGCATTTGGAACAATCACTGCAAGTGTTAAGTTGCTTTTGGTCTGAATTTCCTTTAAATAATGTACTTTTTCATATCCATCCAAGGATTTTACACATTTAACAATGGCTCTTCTTTAATCATTTGGTATCAAATTGATCTCAGATGAGTTTTATAATCCTCCAGTCCAGCGAATCCTCATGTGTCTTTAGTGCTCGAAGCTGCAGATGGAAGTCTGTCATTTCTACGAGGTTTCTTTTTACAGGAAAGCACAAACTATGTCAGATAATTTTTATGAGAAATTGAATTGACATGTATTATTTTGAATATACTGTATTCCTGCAGCAAATATGTTTGTTAAAGGTCTTGGACGTCAGACTGGACGACTTCAGGGAGTGTGTGACTGCATGCTGCACATTTTTGAAAATTTGGCCACTAGTATGAAAAGCACTCTTTCACTGATTTCTTCAAACATAAATGAAAACTGGAGGTACTGATCTATGTAACAAAAAAGTAAAAATTTCATAGCACAAAAAAAGTGATTGCACTTTAATCTAAAACATATTTTACTGGTTAGTATTCCTCTGGGAGTCTTTAACATCAAACTTTCACTTTAACCTGAGTCTTCAACAGAGGAGGTCACGTAATTGGAATTATGTCTGGGAATTCAGGTGTTTTAATGACCTGAAGAGGAGTTTACATTCTACAGTTGTACACAAATTACATATGATACATACTGGACTAAATATCTTGCATTTGCATTTAGACAAAAAAGTAAATTATATTAAAATATAATACAAAATATATAATAAAGAGATAAAGAGCATGTATCCTTCCAGAATTATAAATCAATTAAAAGATACAATGTCATTAACTAAAAACATTTTATTCATTATAACAATCCCCAATAATCTTGTTCCCCAAGACTTTCAGTTGGAGGATCCAGCCTTGTAAGCTCTTAAAGTATCAGAATCAGAATCAGCTTTATTTGGCAGGTATTTGCACACATACAAGGAATTTGACCCCGGTTTAAGTATATTTGCTGAAATAAAGTGTACGTTGATGTTCAAAGAGCGCAGAGGTAAAAAATACAATTTCAACTTCAAATGGTGACAGTGAGTCTGGTTCAAGGGTTCAAGAGTTCATGTGTTGTTGTTGTTGTTGTTGTTAGTGGCGGGGGGGGGGTTGTTGTTTGATAGGATGCCATGCTCTGAACCCCGCCTCCCCTGAGAGGCTTCAGATTTGACCCCAGCAGAAGTCACATGTGACTGGCACACAGAGGACTGGCACAGTGGCAAACAGGCCGCAGGGAAACATAGCGGGGGAGCTCATTCTCCTGGGGTGAAGAGAGGTGAGGGGGAGGGACAAATGTGCCTTCCCCTGAAAATCTAAATTTGCTGTTTCTAAGTATAAAGCGCAAACCCACAACGTTAACAACACACAGAGAGACTGGCAACGTCCAACAGTCAATAGGGATGGTTAAACCCCAGCTCAAACTTTGTTTGATTTTCAAGGATGAGGTTTATCGCTTTTTTAAATCTTTGATGACATGGACTCACCAATGTCCTGGGAAATGCAAGGTAAATAGAAAAGGAGGGTAAACAGTAACACCACGCTGAGTTTAGGTGGGCTGTGCCTTCACTTTACGCATGCTTTATCCCTTTTGTTCGTCTATGTCAATACATGTTCCCTATATTTAATATAGTGGTTTGACATTTGTATGCCTCTGCTTTTATTAGCTCTTATGTCTAATATGTTGCCTGTTGAATAACATCTAAGTGTAACATGATATCACAGGTATAATAATTAAGTCACATGGGGACATCATGAGGAAATGATTACTATTTGGAGCAAAACCTTTCATGCTTGAGTCTTTATAAGCTACATCCTTTATGATGATATGAATTAGGATCCAATTTTTGATCAAGCACATGTGAAGTGTAAGACCGACACTATGCTTTTTTTTTACTAGCATTGTAGCCATAAATCATCTCAAACCTCTCTCAGCCTGGACGGAGTGTAGACTATGTCTCCCCCAACATTTTCAAGGTGTCAACTGCTCACGGATAAATAAACGACCAGCTATTTCTGGGCTTCATTGAGCAACAGTGTATCCTCGCTGGCTAGAATATGGTTTGGAAATGTCATCGTGTATTTTACAGCAATAACTCTATTGCTCTCCCCATGTAGCCCAAAATAGAGATGATTCAGGCCAGGTCTTGTTATAGCTTCTTATGTCAGGCTCATATTAAGGGATCGGGATTACAACCACAACCAAGGGTGAATGGAAAGATTGAAGAGAAAATAGCAATAGAATGCATCGCTATTTTAAACAAATACACACAAACCCACATCAAATGGCTTATCTACTGATTTAAATAAAGTGATACTTTCTCCAAATAGGACAATAAATCAGTAGACTCTAGAGGAAAACAGGGTGCATGTTTGGGAGGGACACAGTGAGGTCAGGTGTTTTTCAACCTAAAAGACAAAATTAATTTTACATAAATCTAGCAATTAACACATTATTATGAAACTGGTAATTATGATTTTAATCCAACAAAAGAATTAGAAATGCTATGTAAATTACTGTATTAGCCAACTAATGCAATAACCCTACTTATAATCACTTTGTTTCCGGTGGATTTTGTTGTATTTGCATTGCAGCCTTTTATTTGTGTTTTTAGGAGAATATAAACTGAAAAGCAAACTATTTTAGTACTTAGTGTTTGTCGTTTTTTTCTTTCTCTTTTACCCAAAAAACCCTGTACAGGAGGTTGAAAAACTTTCTGTTGAAAAACGGTTCCACAAAGTACAGTCAAAAGCATCCCCTAGCCCTCAATTAAGCAGTCTTGATGTGGATGTGGTGCCTGAGGGGCAAAACCAAAGAAAACAAAAGCACTTATTATCTGTATGTATACAGCTTTTTGCTGTGTTGGATTTGTGCATCAATTAGGCCTATTTTAGAGATTTTAGTGAGTAAATCAAACTGAAAAAATAAAAGTGTGGGGGATGATTAAGTTATAGGAATATTATAGAATCATTAGGGGAGTAGGTCAAGTCAAACTTATCTAGGCCTACCAAATGAAATATAGAAAACGCAATATGATGATATAAACTATTATATTATGCGTAGCCTATCACAATTAGAATATTATTGTAGTAGTGGCAGGAGTACGTTAAAGTTAGGCTATACAAATTAAATGTAAATGTGCATTTGCGCAATACGGCCTTACAAGGACATCATGGCCCGACATCGGGCATTGAGCTTATTAACTGATGACGTTGATATTGTTGGTCCCAGAGGGCCTGCGGCTCGCTGTGACTGTGTCAATGTTGTAAAGCCTGAAATGTGTCCGTCTGTGTTTCTGTCTGCAGAGCCTGGTTATGGATTTTAACCTACTGACGGACAGTGAAGCCCGCAGCCCAGCGCTGTCGCTCTCCGACTCCGGGACCCCGCAGCACGACCAGGGATGTAAAGGCCAGGACAACAGCGGTCAGTTCCCACGAAACCGTGCGCATTGTGCATGCATCTCTATATCTGTCTGGGTTAGTGTTACGTAGGTACGTTCGTAGTTTTCCCAGTGCACCCCTGATCCTACCAAAATGATCTTGAATATGAAAGAAATGCTCGTTATAAGACAATTATGGATAAATGAAGCATATAATGCATAAGAAACGACAAGGAAACGTTCGATAATAACAATAGTAATAATAATAATAATAATAATCGGCAGAAGACTGAGTATGTCTGTATAATAGCTTTAATATAGCCTATTATAAATTGGCTCCAAAACAAACAGATTGGAATTTAATTTCTGCTTTAATAAACTCCTTTGCAGCCCTGTCCTCAGTATTTCTGCATGCTGGATTATACGAAGGCACCAGAAGAGAACCAGTGCGATCAAGTTACCGATTAGGCCTATACTTTTTTAGCTCGAGCATAGTTTACTAGAGCCACTTAATAAAAAGACAATATAAACTAGCAGCATTTGGCTTGTAATCGGCCATGAGAGGAATTCAATTCAACCCGACATCCATCAGCCTGCAGACTCTCTGATCCTGAAATGAAAGCCACTTTAGATGGAAGGTTATTTGCGTCCGTTTCTCTGACGCTGTAGCCTACAACAACGTTTTCTGCAATAACATATAAGCTAATTTAACACTGAATATGAAAATGAATGAAGAACGAAACCGATTTCTCCAGACAGCACCAGATTCAGAGAGCGGCGGCTTGATTTGAATGAGTACAATCAAGAATTACAATGATCGATTTAATAAACTATAATTGATTTAAATGATCTGTATTTAATGATAAAAAACATCTAACGAATGAACAGTGATTTAAAGTAAACTATTAGGATTACTTATACCATCAGGACATTAGACTGAGAGAGAAAAAAGTAAATTAGACAAAATAATAACTCAAGTTCTACTTTTTTGGGATCTTTCAACCGCATCTTTCGGCCTTCATCAGGGAATGGATTTTGCTTAGTTGTCATACTTTCGATGTCTTAACGTAACTGACATTTTAGTTACGTGATAATCACGCAGCTGATAGGTGGATTGTTAGTGATAGCTTAATTATATATGACAATCAGATGGAGGTCATATTTTGGTAACTTTATTTCCTTTCTGCTTGTAAGCTTTACCCTACTCTGTTACTCTGTTTTAAATGGACCATTTTAGCTTGTACAGTTATATCAAGCATTATATATGACAAATAATCACCTGGATGGATATTCTGAACTCTCTCTCTAACTTCTCCATATAGCCTATAACATCTTAACCCACCCACATATCTGTCTAGTCTATCTGAATCTATCTAGTGTGTTTCTAATGCAAGTGTGTGTGTTTATTTGTGTGTAATCCAATCTAATTGCTAAACTGTGTGTCGTTAGAAATCCAGTCCTAACAAACTGTCAAACACAAACTATTTAGGAAAGAAATGTGGTGTAAAATGCTTTCATGTATATCCAGCTGTACCATTCTCCTCAAGGAGTACTCATGTAGCTAATTTAGTCTTAAAGAATTTAGTCTTAAATTAAACTCATTTGCTGTCTGCAAACCCTTTCTCTAATGCCTCTAAACCTTATGCTTTTTTATAGGGTCTAAATGGGGTCTAAATGTCAAATTGACTACATTAAAACAGGCCCAGATGGTGTATGTTAGCACAGGAAAGAGAAACCAAGGCAGTTTAAACATAACGCCCTTATAGACAGATATCTCAGTTGCATTCGTTTTGCATTGATAAATGGATTTTAATTGGATGGTAAAACCATAATCCAAGGAATACTGGGGTTGAATGGGGAGGATTACAAAATTATAACAATGTGGTGATGATGTAATTATTTTAAATCATGCAATTATTGTTTGTTTTACTTCTATGTAATCTAAATCTAATTTACATATTTAATTAATCAAACCTATAGGTTCACAATAATTGCCTCAAATATTTGCATTATTGTTGAATTTGTTCAATAAAACACAAACATCATTTAAAGAAAATAAAGACAATTTCTTCTTTTGTAAGAAATTATGAAAAAAATATTCATCAAACATTCTAAAATTAAAAACATACAAATGGTGGGTATTTTAAAAGCTAATTTCAGTATTTTAAGACTTAATATGTTTAAATTTGACTACTTTTAGGTCAACAAAATAATACAATTAAAGGGTTTAGCATTTCTTTCCCCAGATTTGATTGCTTCCAGTATGGGAAATTAAATGTACAAATTTAAGTTTATTTGTACAGTTTGAGAGATCTTCATTTTGGTTTCTGGTCAAAATTATCTGAGAGTGGTGCAGGGTGCACTGACTTCTGACCTCAGTATTTGTACAATCCTGGCTATGGCCCTTCTCGATAAGCTCTTTCACACACAAAAGATTTCATAGTTATGTCCTGTCGCTTTAATAAAATGATAAAATGACTTCTCTGATGAAAGACGCTCATTTTAACATGTTTTCTTCAGTATTTCCCTCTGAAAGCAATGGGAACAATTCTGAAGTAACACTAGTCCTGAATTACCCGTAATGGGATTTTTTTTAAAGATTGGCATTACAAATAAATTTCTTACAGTTTATTATTGGCTTTTGTACCCCTTTATAATGAACAGAAAACACAACCTTAAATCCG
This sequence comes from Coreoperca whiteheadi, assembly GCA_011952105.1. Taxonomy (NCBI): domain Eukaryota; kingdom Metazoa; phylum Chordata; class Actinopteri; order Centrarchiformes; family Sinipercidae; genus Coreoperca; species Coreoperca whiteheadi. The sequence goes on from CM022471.1 coordinate 25,559,221, forward strand.
GATCTGTTTACAAGTATAATATGGGTGCCACACCTTACCACAGCAAGCTGACACCCATGCCGCAGGCACGGAAAAACGTACTATCTCTAGTGTGTCTCTTTGTAATATGCTTTCTCTCTAAAAAAAAGGTGCAGCTTCTGTAAAAACTGACTTTGATTTTACACTTGAGAGCATGTTTGCTTTTAAAATGTATTTGATTAAAGTTGGGGTATGCAATTCTGGAGAAAATCCAAATGACAAATAATATAATATAACTAATGTTAGCTAGGTTGTGGGTTAGTTTAGCTATGTTGTGGGTTAGCTAACTGTTGCTACATTTTCTGCTGCTGCGATGCTAACAGCCAGAGAGGACGAGACGGTTTACCAGAGCCAGCAAACCAGCTACAGATAGTGATACTTACAACTCTCCTTCTATTATAGCAAAAATCACAACAACAGCACATCTTGGCAAACTAGAAAGCAAGCTGAATGTCGGTGGGCAAGAAATTTAACGTTACCTGACGTACAAATCATGGCTGGAATAGTGTTGTGTGGCCGAGACCATTTGTTTATTTCCCACTTCCCAGGGCTATGTACAAACACCGCACATACTAAACGGACAGCTATCGGACTGTGAGGAGATATTTGCAGAATTTTACAAAAATATGTGTACTGGATAGAATCACACACCCCACCTTTAAGTGTCCTTTATTTCTGTGAAAATATTCAGAATTTTGCTGTTTTTGCAGATGTTGAAAATTGTAGTGTTTTCCAGAGTAAAGCCCTCTGAGAAGCTGACCTAGAACGGCTTTGTCATGTCGGCCCATTATCAGTCAGAGTGCTCTTATAGTTGGTCAGTGCGTCGCTCTAAAAAGGGCTGCCCTTTCCTCTGTATTGTACTATAGACTTTGGCCTTAAGTGACAGCTTATCCAGTGTCAGTTTACCGCCAGATAACAGCCTCGGTCTGGCCCTTATTGGTTTTGCCGGTGGCCCTGTGGAGCCTCTTTTTAAACCCTGCTGATCATTTCGAACTGCTTCGAGACCTAAGCCCTTGCCAAACAGAGCCCAACTTGCCGTAGTCACAAAAGCCTCATCCGCAGGATTAGCTGGCCAACTAATTTCACTTCTTTCTGTGAGGTCCTCAAATTGCGGGAGTAAGATCTGGCAGAGAGCAGCCCTGGCAGACATAACATGGATGTGTGGTCCTTTAAACCCACTGGGCTGGGGGACAAATGCAATCACCCACTGCTCCTGCACATCTTTGAACGTAATGCAGTGTTTGCAATCATTATCTCTTGGCAATGTCACACCCATGCTTGTCATTTTCTAACCTCTGGGATGGAGGGAATTCAGATGATGTTTGATCTGACAATATTATCCAGTCAGTTTCAGCAAGGGTTGAATAGTGCTGATGCAATCCAGGAAAAATGTGTCATACTAATGTACTGTTTCACAGATAATGTGTTAGCTTTTTAAATGTTGATAGTTTTGCTTCTCTATGCAGAATTTAGTCAATTAGAGTCTACACGCTCAAAAGCAGGGTTCAAATGTTCTGCAAAATAGCTCTGCATTGATGTGCTTCCTGTCTAAGTTTTAGAAATTCTCTGAATGTTTATGCTTTTTAATGGACAATGCATTAAATGCTTTCACCATATGCTATGGGTAACACGTTTTTTTAGGTCCCATAGTAGCTTAATAATTTCCTAGAAAGGATCTGATATGCAACTCTAATTTCTTAATTCCTAATTCCTAATTATGGGGAAAACGGAGACAATTTTCAGATGATAACATGTCCATTTAATTAGCTCCAATTAATTTTTAACCTGCCTGTTAGTCCAAGCACGACAGGCCAGGTGAAAATCAGAGCATACAGTTCAAGAAAATCTGACAATAAAGCATCACGAATCACAAGTTACCTAAAAGGGCTTTACAATCTGTACAACATACGACACCCTCTGTCACATCTGGTCGCTACTTCGCATGTCCCTAGTAGCCAGGATGTTCTCCAGAGTTGTTGAGTTTGTAGGTAATACTGCATGCTTCCTCAACAGACACTCTACTCCCATACCAGACCATTTAATGTCCTGTCACTGTCTAACCCCAGTAACATTATGGAAACTGCCAGGACATTGCATCTTTTTTTCCCACTGATCTTATTAGACTTTCTTAGAGGCTAATATGCGACACATTACAACAGAACTGCACAGTGAACTACAGTGAAATCATATAACCCTATCCACACATTAAAGCTGTATTGATGTAATGACTGATCTCTAATTAATAGTATATATATATATATATATATTTCGGATCTGGTATTTTAACGTTATTTGATTTAATTAGACTATGATCTTATAAAATGGTGTCTAGGATGGTGTATTAGGATCTCCTATTTGGTTTCTAATTGAGTATAATTTGGTATAATAGTGTCTAAGTATAGTATATTTTGGATCCAATATGGTAATATATGTGTTTTATAATTACAACATCATTTAAGTGTATGGTGTCTAATTGTGGTATAACTGTGTTAACGGTGTAACTTTGTTTACTGTCTAATAAATACATATTATTTCAAGTTTTGTTCTAATTTGATACAAAGTAGGGCTTATTACATCTTATTAGAATAACGTAAAATAAATTAAGAAACGAGTAAGGAATTAATCAGGAACGACTTGATTATTCTCAGGACTTGTTGATGAGGCCAGGTGCAGGTGCAGATGGAGTGAGGTTTTGGTCCTGATGGAATGCCGAGAGGAGTATCTGATGGTGTAGATGTGCACCATCATTGTCTTTGGCAGGTTGAATTTCTTCAGCCGCCGCAGGAAGTATATCCTCTGCTGGTCTTTCTTGGTGAAGGAGCTGATGTTCAGCTCCAACTTGAGGTCCTGGGTGATAATGGTGCCCAGGAAGCGGAAGGACTCCACAGTGTTGTCACACAGGTTAATGGGGGCAGGTGGGGCTGGATTCTTCCTGTAATCCACAACCATCTCCACCGTCTTGCGAACGTTGAGTGCCAAGTTGTTCAACAGGTGATCATCTCCCACCTGTAGGCAGACTCATCCCCATCAGAGATAAGCCCAATGATGGTGGTTTCATCCGCAAACTTCAGGAACTTGACCAACTGGTGACTGGAGGTGTAGCTGTTATACAAGCTGGTATAGAGGGAGTAGAGCAGGGGGGAAAGAACGCAGCCTTGGGAGGAACCGGTGCTGATGTTCCTGGAGTCAGAAACATGTTTTTCAAGCTTCACAGCTGCCTCCTGTCAGACAGGAAGTCTGTGATCCACCTGTATTGTGAAAGGGTGTCAAACTGATAATCTGCAGCTTTGAAGAACATTTAAAAACATAAATATAAAATAATTGTCTGACAAGTAAAAACTTCTGTGAAATGATCCATGTTACTCTGAAAGCTGGACACAGTACAGTCCTCACAGCAGCTGAAGATACTTTGGTTTTTAAGCAGTTTTTCAACTAAATAAGCAAGTTACTTAAGTTACTTAGTATAAGATCAGTAATTATTTCAGTAATGTTGAAGGTAACTAACAAATTAAAGTCTACTCCATGCAGGTTGCTGCCTCATTATGGTGTCACTGTTGTGATTAAACTAATGTGTAGTCAGGTTAACACACAGTGGCAGTGGAAACAGTACTTACTATTGATTACTTTAGTGGGTTTATTTGTTTTCTTTTTACCAGAATTAATTGCTTGACTAATGTTTCACATCATCTATTGTTTCATATTGTACTTTCCACCACCACATCTTGGTAATTACTGTAAGTGTTTAATGTTACATAGCTACAAATTGTGCTACATGCACATTCTATAACGTGACCTCACAACAAATGGCTGCAGGAACCCCACAACATGGATGTATCTTCACAGATTCCCTACACAGTATTTAACTATTTAAGTAAAATGTATGGTCACTGGTATATGAAATAACTGTACTTTTATTCCAAAAGTTGTACAGAAAGCAAAGGAAGTATATATAATGAAGCGTGGAGGACGGTAGTGGATGAACCTGGTTAAAGAGTAACCGCCTGAATGGGATGCTCTAAGAAGTAAAGTGAACGCACCCACAACAAAGCATTTCATTGGTCAATACTACACCTGGCACTCTGTTGGTTGGGAAATTTTGACAGGGCTATTGCACAAACAAATCCAAGAGCTGAGGAGAAGTCTGAACATAATCATAAAATAATGATGAAGTAATGAGGGGAATACATAATAAATATATCAGTATGATGCTCCACTTTACTTTAGGTGACGCAAAAACAGAAAGTAATGTTGACTAATTAGTATGAGTCAATCAAGAACGACTCACAAAGAAAGTAGTCAATATAACCAAAGTGGGCAGTATGATTGATTCACAGATACTCACAAACTAATCATTATCCAATGATTTATTAATATACTGTAGAGTCTTTTCTCTAATAATTCATCATTATCTACTATATAGTCCTACTATAGTAAGTACTCATTAACGATTAATCAATTATCAAGTCATTCCTGATTCATTCCTCACTCGTTTCTTAATTAACTAATCATTAACTAATCATTAGTTAGTCTTGATCAGCAACGACACTGTGCTGCTTACACATTAGAAGAGTACTAACAATAATCCAGTGATATAACACTCTGAAACATGGTACTTTGCATAATGAGCACTTTTACTTTTGATACTTTAAGTACATTTTGCTGATAACATTGCTGTACTTTGTCTAAAGTAAGATTTTGAATGCAGGACTTTTACTTGTAATGGACTTTTTTACATTGTGTTACTTTTACTTAAATATAGAAACTGAATTCTTCTTCCAAAACTATATCTATATGTAATGACTATATTGTTTCCTGATTCTTACAAACTCATAAATCATTGTGCAACTGCATACAGTAGTTCACTGTCTTGGAACACTGCATCCATTCTCTCTATAATTAGTAGTAAATTGCATACTGTTGTCCTTTAACAAATAAACTATGGTAAAATAAAGCATTACTATACATTTAACAACACATGAACGTGGGAAAAATACACAAGATGTTGTTTTTTTAGTTTTAAGATCATTACACCCTTTAAGTATTACAGTGGTACAAAAAGAAAACACTGTTTTTGTGAAAACTTTTGTTATTATCCCAATTTTCACACTTCACCCGCTTTTCTCAGTTTCTTCTTGCACATCCTCATCATTCTCAAAACACTTTGTGAAATATTCCACATGTACAGTACAATATATGCATTTTGACAATTTTACAAGTGCAATTATCTTCAAGGAATTGCATAACACTCATATTTATAAAGATGTATTTCGTTTAACTACTATCTCGAATGTCGAAAATGAACTTTCATGCTCAAATGTTTTGTTCTCACTGTTGTCATGTTATTCTGTTTACTCTCATCTATCTTCCTACCTAAGCTGCACCTCCCAGTGTCCTTATCAAAAATGTTTTCTTTCTGTGTCTGCAGACACAGAGAAATCCCACCAGAACCAGCTGGATGAGTCCAGCGCTGAGGACGGCTCTATGAAGAAGAAGCAGCGGCGCCAGAGGACTCACTTCACCAGTCAGCAGCTCCAGGAACTGGAGGCCACCTTCCAGAGAAACCGCTACCCTGACATGAGCACCAGAGAGGAAATTGCAGTGTGGACTAACCTCACTGAGGCACGCGTCAGGGTGGGTACACATAGCTCTGCCATGGTCCCTCTGGAACAGAGAACCCTGATCATATTTTTATTACAGCAACTGATTTCAGTGATGCGGTCCTCCTCTCTTTTCAAGGTTACATGTAATCTGAAAAAGATTGGAAAGTTAGTCTGCTGTACATCCACTTTGGTCCAACGCAACAACTGCAGGCCAGATTTAAATGACATTTGGTAGGCCTATGCATGTTTTTGGTGCCCAAACAGGATTCCTAATGATCTTCATCACCACAATTGGGAAAAACCTTCCACTTGTATCCCAGGAATATCAAAAAAGTAGTGCAGAGAAATTTATGGAGCACATGCTCCTCAGTGGATGAACTCTTTCCATTTTGGTGATCTTTTCTCTAGTCTTGTGTGCAAAGGTGACACATTCAAGCTCCCAAAGAAGTTGACCCTTAGACTGTAATGAATTTTAATGACCCCCCTGGCCTTACCTTTAGTGCCACTCTCAAATTTTACATTCTTAGATCCACTACTAGTAAGGCCGCATTCAGACCGACTTGAGCCTTACATAAAAAAACGCAGCCTTCTCATTCATTTGAATGGAGTCAGTCCATCAGTGCAGCGGAGGTGCCAAGGCAGAGAGCTCCACCAGAACAATGCAGGGTTGTGTGACAAAAAAAGACAGAAGTTGAGCCAGCCTTTGTAGCAATGCGAAGCTATGTCATCCAGCAAGTCGCTGCATTGGCCATCACATACATGCAAACGCGCATTTCTGGTAGATTACTGTGTAAAGTGAACGCCATATTTCTACTGTTTATTTTGCGATCTTTGTGACGAAAGATAAAATAGTCGTCACTGTAAGCCTACCTCTCACACATGCCCCCTTTAAAGGGGGCTGTACGCAGTCGTGTCCAGTCCTGGACAGTCCAAATAAACAGTACACAAGCTAGGAACCCTAACCCTAACATCCTACACACCAACACAAAGGGCAGAGACTCCTCTAAAAGCCAGTACCAAGCATCCACAGCCAGAACAAAACACAATTACAACCTAGGTAATTATACTCATAATGACCAAAAACACACAAATATGCAAATCACAATTCCATGATTTCGTTATTTTCACCACTTCCAGCAATCCACACAAGCTGCAATATCAGTGATCTACAGTCAAAACTGTAAGAAAAAATCATAACCATATCATAAAGCATGTCTTACTTTGCTGTCTTCTGGTCAAAAGTTATATTCCGATTGAAAAAGAAGGTTCTAGCGTGTTCTCTCGTGTATTACTGTCCCTTTGAAATCAATGGCAGATCCCAGTGTTTTTCCATAAGCACAAACAGTCGGCTCAGAGGGGGGAGGGACCTCACAAACAGAATACACTGGCTCTGGTCTTACTGCCTTCTGGATGGTGATTGGTGTTGCTAAGCCAACCGTGGGCGGTTTCAATCGATTCTATTGGCTCTAACGTTCACAAAGAGGTGTCATTTATGCAGATCGGCCAATGGGCTGCTGAGCTGTGGCTCTTTTTTTGTCAGGCCACACAGGCAGCTCCAGATGCATACAGTATGTATAGAGAGAGTGCCTAGGTGAATCTGAGCCAGATTATAAGCTCAAAATTACTCAAAAACAGTTGTATTTGAATGAGTTACCATAATGATATATTAGTGAAATATAATTAGTTTTTACTGCCTGGTACCTAAAACAGGTCAATGGCACATCTGGATCCAAATGCCACATTTGCTGGTTCTGCCTGGAAATATCTGTGATAAAATGTGTGTTAAACTGCTTAGGTTCACTTTTTTAGCATCTACTTTTGCACAGTTACTTAGCAAATATTATTTTAATCATTCCTACAAAGTTTAGGCTTATTCCTTGATGATTCTAATGTGTTTTCACTATAAATGAGGTGTTTTTTTTAGGCGGAGGTAGAAATTTCCATTTTCCACTGCTTTCCAGAGGCATATTATCTGACAGAGTATAGAAACCTGAATCCCTACACTTCTATTGTAATCTCACAGGTCTTAGCTTTCTTATGAGACCAAGATTATGCATATAGCCTGTTAAGATGTACTCAATCTATTTGGGCATGTAATTTCGGAAAATAGTTAGGAAAAATGGGCTTAGTAGTGGGCTTATTTGTTACTCCCGACTGGGCGTTCTAGATCAAATTTCACAGTTTCACTGGTACACAACATCCCTTGACCAACACAGCTCCCTGTGCTGGGCTGTTTTCGGTCTGAATTCCTGCTAAGGCTTTAGGGACGTAAACATTTTTAGTATGCTGTTAGTTCTTGGTCTTCCTCTAGTTGCTGAGGAAGACTGAAATGGTATAAAAACTTTCTTGTCAAACTACTGTTTTTTAGATTGAGAATCCACTTTCATGCTAAACTTTAAAGCTGCGATAGAATTGATGATAATATTGCTCTGTGTCGGCTGGTTGAGTAAATAAGCAATTGCTCATAAATTTGCCATATTAGCCTAATAAGTGACAATATGTCATTGTTGTGTTTCCTGCTTTTTTTCCACTGCCAAAATAATCTATTCACGCAGGTTTGAAGCCATTTTGATGCTTTAAAGATCAGTCAGTCAGTCATTTTCTATCGCTTGTTCCCGTTGGGGGTCGCGGGTGACTGGAGCCTATCCCAGAGACTTTGGGCCTTAGGCGGGGTACACCCTGGACAGTGGCCAACTTGTCGCAGGGCTGACACTTTAAAGATATTAGGGATTTAGATTTTTTTTAAATCATGTTCAGTTAAAGCTGTAAATAACCAAAACTTAACATTTTTCAAAATGTACAACTATTACCTATAAAATTATGAATAAAATGTAGAAAGAATATATAGTTACTGTCATCCCATGGAAACCAGTATTATTGTCACAAATTTGACAAAACCATCTACTCAGTTCCATACCATTTTGCAAGCTGCCATTATCATTGCCAAAGCTAAATACTGGTCAAATCCTAAGCATTTTGTAGTCATGTAGTCAGAGTATATAAATCAGTTTCCAGTGATATAACTGCAGTGACAAATATATGATTCCTAAATGGTTAAAAAATAGAAACATCTTTTACATGTACTAGGTAAGATGTTTTATTCCCTTCTACCAAAGCTTCAGTTCACACACTAAACTTAAATGGCAACAGTGAAGCAGAGTCTGCCCACACCCAGTGGTTTGGTCATTGTAGCTATATGGAGCAGGAGGACACACATTCTGATGGATGGCAATCCAATTGCTGGCCTGCCTGACAAGTAATGCATCAAATTAATGTTGACTGGATGAAAGGTCACATAGTATGCACTCTTGATTTTTATTTTGAAAGGACAACAGACTAGACATAGTCTCATCCTTAATGTCTATCAGTGGCCTTTCTAACCCCGGCATGCATGCAGAGTCCTATATGCCTAAAATACTTCACCTGTCAGCTTGATTCATGTGATTTGTCAGATAACTGTTGATAATGATCAAATGTGTAGACTGACGGAACATATTGATAACACTCAATTGAGGGTCTAGAGATAGAATGAGTCATATGCTGTACAGACTGTAAAGACCTTCGAAGCAAATTTGTGATTTCAGACTATATGGATAAAAATATATCAGTCAAATAAAGTGAATTCAAAGTCAATTTTATCAACAGCTCATATTTGTGTTCTGGTATAGCGGTGCTTTGAGCGAAGTGCAAGCGTCAGCATGCTAACATGCTCAAAATTAAAATGTTAACATGCTGATTTAGCAGGTAAAGTTGCCATTTTACTTTTGTGTGTTAGCATGCTAACATTTGCTAATTTGCACTTTAACTGAGTGTAGGAAATATAAAGATGATGGCAAGGCCATGTTGTAATACTGTAACAACTATGATAGCTGCATAGCAGGAACCACAGGGGATAGGACCAAAAATGCAGACTAGGAGGCTGAGCTGGTGAACTGAAAAAGATTTATTAAAGAACAGTCTTTGAAAATTAAATGTCAAATGCCGTTATCATTTTCATTTTCAAATTGTTAGAAAAATGCATTTTAATTTGACTTAAATAATGCTTGCACAAATGAAAATTTAGGGTACATTGTTTAATTTTCAAATTTACATTTTTTTAAATTAACATTTTAATATTGTCCTCTATACAGCAGGTTAAGTCTTCTCAAATGCAGTTTTCATTTTCAAATTTGAATTAACCTTTGAATATTGTCCACTGTACAGTAGGGTACAACTTTGAATATTAAATGTCAAACAGCTTTTCCATTTTCATTTTAATATAGTCATAAAACCCCAATATGGGTATGTGGAAAATTATAATGCTATTGTGGAATTACATTATCACTTTAATATAGTCCCCTATACGCTTCCATACAATTGCCCACAGAAACACTGAAATACATTGAAGTGCAATTTTCAGTGCTTCAGAGTTCAGTGCTAACAGTCAGTCATTTAGTCATTTTCTACCGCTTGTTCCCGCGAGTGACTGGATGACTTTGGGCCTTAACATTTTGTCGTATATGTCATTTTGGGAGTCATTGACAATAGACCTATTCTGTCGTTTAGGTATGTGGATGTGTTGCAAATGTCACACTACTTACTGCATTGTCACTGAACCTTTACACCGGACATTATTCCAACAGAGACACGACTAATATCAAGGGTCCTGACAAAAAACCCAAATGTGTTATTACATATTTGAAAGGTGATGGTGCGTAGTGTATGCCCCTACATTATGCTGACATCACTAAGAATACTTAGCCTAACCCTAATCCTAACCCTAACCCTATTTTGCCAAATAGGAACTCAGAACTTCAAATGTTCAAACATATCTGAATCATTCACTATACAGCATTTCTGTATAGACTGAAGTCAGCCACAGTCAAGCAATATAATCTAGACCCACCATCATCAGAAGTCTTTGATTGCTTGATTTCAATTAGCATAAAATACACATCAGTGTTTTAGAGAAGTATTTTGATCTCCTTCTCATGGAATCATGATCAACCCCACAGAAGATGTATACATATGGCTGTAGACGAACCACTGAATAACCTTGACATTCAGCCTTTTCCACAAACCTTCAAACAGCATCGCCTATGAGCCACTGTAAAGATTGGGTAGCTTTTGTCCTCTGGCGTGGGGTTTCCCCTATTGTCATAGAGTGGGATGGAAAACTCAGAGTCATGAAGTTTATACTCATATTAATGGTCAACAGCATTCTGTTACTGTAATAACAGGGGATTGGATGATACACAGCAATGCCGAATATCTACACAGGAAAGGCCTGTAAAAGCTTTATGAGGATTAAAGATATAAAACATTTGATACCAAATTATTTTAATGTAAAACAAAAACATGAGTGTTAACAGATGACCAGGAGACTTCTGCCAGATAATGTATTTTTTTCTATCTTTTTGTATCCACAAATGAAAGGTTTCTGTCTAATTCAGAGTAAAAGTTTGTACAACTTTTCACTCAAAGAGGAACTTGACGCACTTTTAATTTCTAAAAACCCTCAATTTAAATTTTCCACTAAAGCTTTAATCCAGTTCATATCCTCCAAATATAGGACCATAAAATGACAAATGTGAAGATTGCCCTTCCCTGACATTTCTTTCACTGGGATCTCACTATTCAAATAAGTCAATGATTAGTTTTAATAAGCCTTGCCTAATATGACTGTTTGATGATACACTTCAACTTACTTTCTGGGATCATTATGTCTTCAAAAATTCTGGATGCATATGCACACAATATTACTGAAAGTATTTGAGAGGGTTTAGGATACTCTGACTGGATGTATTTTAGAATGAGAGTTTATTGACTTTTGACAATTTATGATAGTTAAGGGAAAAGTCATTTTACTATTATTATTATTATTTCTTTAATTTGAACAGGGACAGTGCACAATAAAACATTAACGCTGTATATAACAAGGAGAGATGCATTGCACCGGGTTCTAGCAAATTGCTATTTTCCACCCGTAGTTCCTGGCAGAAAATAACTTCTGCAGTCATTCTATTTTTTCCTTGTTTACAAAAATGACATTAATCCAAATTATAAAATTGCAATTTCAATTATACATCAGGTCCACAATTCCAATTCCCTTGTGTTGTTATATTTTCATATCTCAGCAGATACTATGGTGAGTACAATGTTATTAGAACTGATAGAATTTTTGGACAAAAGAACTAAAATAAGACCCAAATTGTCAGTCAGTCAGTCAATTTCTTCGGCTTGTTCCTGTTGCTCCCGTGAAACTTGAAAAACGTTTTTAGGGGCTTTAAGGGGAGCATCACGGCTTAAAGAAGGTTCAACAAATAGACTGCATGCTCAAATAATTTTTCTCCTTTTGGCTTCCCTAGGTATGGTTCAAGAATCGACGTGCCAAGTGGAGAAAACGGGAGAGGAACCAGCAGGCAGAGTTATGCAAAAATGGCTTTGGTGCCCAGTTCAATGGACTCATGCAGCCCTATGATGACATGTACACTGGTTACTCCTACAACAACTGGGCCACCAAGAGCCTAGCAAGCAGCCCTCTCTCCGCCAAGAGCTTCCCATTCTTTAACTCAATGAATGTTAGCCCCCTTTCATCCCAGCCCATGTTCCCGCCCCCCAGCTCCATCCCCTCCATGAACATGGCCTCTAGCATGGTGCCCTCAGCGGTGGCTGGGGTTCCCACTACGGGGCTTAACAACCTGGGCAACCTCAATAACCTCAACAGCCCCACAGCGCTCAACTCGGTAGCGGTGACTGCGGCCACATGCCCCTACGCCACCACAGCCAGTCCTTACATGTACAGAGACACCTGCAACTCCAGCCTGGCCAGCCTGCGGCTCAAGGCCAAGCAACACACCAACTTTGCTTATCCAGCAGTGCAGAACCCTGTGTCCAACCTAAGCCCCTGCCAATATGCTGTGGACCGGCCGGTATGAAGAAGAAACTCCGACGATGACCCCTGACCCGACCGACCAGCTGTAAGTCCACTATAACCCCTCTTCAGTTCCATCTCTAAACTGCCAGATATGCTGCCGACTAGCAGATTGTGTTTTGATGGTACACAATGACAATAATCTTCAAAACTGACACAACACAACAAATAGAAATGCCTGGATGGACTGCTCTTCAAAGGAATTCTCTCCAGTATGTGAGACTTTGTTGCTGAACTGACCAACTGCTTCAAAGGATTTCTAAAAATTATTATCCATTTAAATGTTTTCCCTTCTTTTGAACTGCATGATTAGAGTAAATGTAGAAACCAAGGGCAAATAAAACATGGATGCTTCAACTGGACTGGTGGTCAATATGTTGGCCCAAAAACATCAAATGTGATCTTTGCTGCTATCGCAGGAAAAGGGACCTGTGGTTGCAATGCGGGAGAAATGGAGGATGTATATAATGGACTTTTTTCTGTTTTGTATGTGACAAAAAAAATATATGAAAACGTACTTTAAAGATGAGAAAAGCATGTTCTTCAAAAGCAAAGGCCTTAAGTTGATGTACTATGAGCACATCCGTTAGGAACTTTAAACTTTGTTGTGAATTCCTCTCCTCTTGAAAGGTCATAGGTCAAAGGTCAGCTTGGATGGGCAAGAGGAGGGGAGTCCTGGAAAGAGAACACAACCTCAAGTGTTTAAACACAAAATCAACAATTTACTCACAAATATACCAGAATATCAACAAGATTTTTCAAGTAAAACTCTAAAAAGCCATTGAGTATATAGATTTGTGTGGTGTTATACAAAGGGAGTCAATGACTGTCGAAAAATGTATGTAAGAGTGCAGTTGTCATAACAAAAAAAAGAAGCTTTTTTTCCTGGTGTAGCCTGCTTTGTCTCATTAAAGAACCAATTAAATGATCAGTTTTTATGAATTACAAATGGACTTTGACATTGAGCGAAACAGTACATGTCCTTCCATATCTCTAATCTGTAGCCTATGGCATTACTTGTGTGACACAAGCACAAAACACTATGTTCTCACAACAATGAGCGCGACGCCATGGAAACCCTGACTCAATTCCATAGCAACACTTATGCAATGATGAAAGAGAGTAGTAGGTTGGAGGGCGAGAGGTGGGGAGATATAGATGTTCCTGATGGCTGCTCACTGATATGTTTGACCTACACTCCAAGTGGTAACCGCAGGCTATCCAGTAACACAGCAGGAATTCAGAAGCTGAAGCAGCGCCAGGATTACATAAGGGCCTCAAGGAGTGAGGTGTCCCAGCGGAGCCACAAACGAGGGGTTAGCAGCCCATAAATCCCCATCAGCCTCTGCAACTGTTTATTGCGCTGACATTTGCACTGTTGTTGTTTTTTCTTTACGGTGATTTCTAGGTAAATTCTACAAAATCACATTTTAAATCACACAGCTTCTCTTAAATATCTTGTCATGAGGGTGGAAATATCTCAACATATAGACCATCCAACATTAAAATTCTGCTGCTAATCCTACCACAAATTCTACTACAGATACCACTTATGCTAATATAACTACTGCTCATAAAACATATTTTAAACAATTGTTATTAAAGTGTTCTTATGGTTCTACAAGTGACACGTATTAAAAAATAATACACGTCATTGTTTTAAAAAGGACATGGAGAGAGAGGAGAAAACAAAACACCAATAATTTTCAAAAGGACAGTTTTATTTTGGCATATTAAAATACAAATTGAAAACTAACAATAGATTAGCTGTTAATGTTCATTTTTCACAATTAGCAGTTTGACAAAACAATCTAATAACTCAATATGCACTTACTAGCTTGAAATTAAATTGTGAGGCCAAAAATGTATTGTATTGTATAAAGTGTACAAAGTGTAAACTATTGTTGGCATAAGACATAAAAAGCCTGTGATTTGGAGCTTCCATTTACAGAATCTGACTGTAAAACTATAAAAATTGAAGTACCGACTACATTATCTACATGAAATGTAACATAGTAATCTAAATTAGTTCATAATTAAATAGTTCTCTCCAGGAGCTTGCTAAGAAATTATTATTAAATTACAGACCAATTAAATAAAGAGTTTCTGTATTATTTCCCAACATGAAGTCTAAATGCTGTAAACAAAGCTGTTTTATTGCAAATTGTAGTGTTTAAGAATACAAGGTTTTCATTTGACTAACAATATTGATACATGCTTGTGTGGAGTCTGATCAAAATGTCTAGTTATAATCAGTTCATTTTAAGGGCATCCAAGAGCATCAGTGTGGGAATGACACGTCATATCCAAGATAGATGTTATTGACCTGAAATCTGAAAAATCAACACAGGGGACACGTCTCCCTCAATATTTAGAACAGGTTTGATTTGAAAACGTTTTTAGGCAACCAGTTTGCTAACATGTGAACTTCATGCAGGAAGTACCAGTCACTGACAAAAAGAGAGGGAGAGAGAGAGGCAGACAAACAGGTAAGTTCATATACTATAGCCAGGATTCCCATGGTCATGGAAACAGCTTGACATTTTAAAAGGTTTGTTTCCCGGTCTGGGGGTGGTATGGAAAATGTCCATAGTAGATCAACTCAGAAAAAAAGTTGTAATTGCAATTTTGTTTTTGCAAACATAAAATGAATCCCCCTATTTTGGTGAAATCTCAGATTATAAAACATTTTTAGGCTATAAAAGAAGGTTTGTGAGTTACAGTGGGGAAAATAAGTATTTGACACATCAGCATTTTATCAGTAAAGGGATTTCTAAGTGGGCTATTGACACAAAATTTCCACCAGATTTAGCCATCAAGCCAAATACTGAATTCATACAAAGACATCAGAACATTTAAGTATACAAGTTGAGTCATAATAAATAAAGTGAAATGACACAGGGAATAAGTACTGAACACATGAAGATAACAAGGTGCAAAATGACATAGAAAGCCAGGAGATTTCCTGAAATCTGTCAGTATTGAGAGAGAAACCCTGCCCCCTATCAGTACTAATTGATATTAGCTGCTTTAATCCTAATTGACGGCCTATAAAGGCTTCTCATCACCCAGGAGGCACATAGGAAAGACTTCATGATGGGTAAAAGCAAAGAACTCTCTCAAGATCTTTGTAAACTTATCGTTGAAAAGCATTTTGATGGGAATGGTTATAGGCGGTTTTCCATAATGCTGACTGTTCCTGTGAGCACTGTGGGGGCTATTATCCGGAAATGGAAAGCGCATCAGTTTAGCATAAACCGGCCACGATCAGGTGCTCCACGTAAGATCCCTGTCCGAGGAGTCCAAAGAATAATCAAGAGAGTTCTCCAAGAGCCAAGAACCACTCGGGCAGAACTTCAGGAAGACCTTGCATTAGCAGGTACTGTTGTTTCAAAGAAAACTATAAGCAGTGCACTGAACCGCCATGGCATCCATGCACGCTCACCACACAAGACTCCATTGCTGAACAAAAAGCATGTTGAGGCTCGGTTAAAGTTTGCGAAAGAGCATTTGGAGAAGCCTGTGGATTATTGGAAGACTATAGTATGGTCAGATGAAAGCAAAATTCAACTTTTTGGCAGTCATTCTACACACCATGTTTGGAGAAGAAATGGCACTGCCCACCACCCCAAGAACACCATACCAACAGTTAAGTTTGGGGGTGGAAGCATCATGGTTTGGGGCTGCTTTTCAGCAAGGGGTACTGGCAGACTTCATATTATTAAAGGCAGGATGAATGGAGAAATGTACCGGGACATTCAGGATAAAAATCTGCTGCCATCTACCAGAAAGCTGAAAATGAAAAGAGGGTGACATTTCAGCAAGACAATGATCCCAAACACAAGGCCAAAGAAACAATGAAGTGGTTTCAAAGAAAGAAAATCAAGTTGCTTGAATGGCCCAGTCAATCACCTGACCTAAATCCCATAGAACATCTATGAAGAGAACTGAAGATCAAAGTTCATAAAAGAGGCCCAAGGAACCGTCAAGATTTAAAGACCATTTGTGTGGAAGAATGGGCCAGAATCACTCCTGAGCAATACAGACGACTGGTCTCTCCATACAAGAGGCGTTTAGAAGCTCTAATCACCAACAAAGCCTTTTCTACAAAGTATTAAATAAAGTGTGTTCAATACTTATTCCCTGTGTCATTTCACTTTATTTATTATGACTCAACTTGTATACTTAAATGTTCTGATTTCTTTGTATGAATTCAATAGTTGGCTTGATGGCTACATCTGGTGGAAATTTTGTGTCAATAGCCCACTTAGAAATCCCCTTACTAATAAAAATGTGTCAAATACTTATTTTTCCCGATGTATATCTACAGCTATGAAATGCATTTATTCATTTCAATCTGACCACAAGCAGTGATGAAACACTACATAACGATGATAATAATGATACATACAATAACTGTAGTTATTTGTTGAATCATTCCTTCAGAATACCACAGCAAGCAGGGAGCAGTTGAAGTGAGTGAAGCAATTAGCATAATTCTTTCTCTCTCATTTGATTTGTGCATGGGTTACATTAAACTACTCAGGGATAAAATTACCATATGAATAATGGCAGTTTAAATCTTGCTAAAATGTGAACTTTATGCAGGAAGTACCAATCATTGAGGCAGAGAGAGGGAGAGAGAGAGGTAGAGACAGACAAATTGGTAAGAGTTTGTATACTTTATGGATTCCCATGAAATTACTGGAAACAGCTTGACATCTAAACATTTTTTTTTCCAGGCCTGGGTATTGTATAAATGTTTTTCCATTTTCCACTATGGCATACATGTCCATAGTGGATCAACTCAGAATAAAAAAGTTATTTTCATTTGCAACTTTTGCACACATAAAATTAATCCCATCACAATCCAGGGTCACCAGAGATTGGAGCATAAAAATTCACCAGAATGCAGGAAATTAAGTGTGTGTTCAACATTTTCCTGGGGGAGGACCCCTAGACCCCCGCCCCCCCATGTTCAAACTTATTTTGTGGAGTGAGATGAAGTGGTCACAGTATGTGCGCTTCATCGTCACACCACACTAAAGAATCAATATTCCACCGGAGCGGAGATGTGTGCCGGTCCCTGATGTTTACTCACACTGCAAAACTACAGCAAGCGAGGAGAACACAGATCGTGGTCTGGATAATATACAGAAGCAGAGGAAGTTCTAATGATTACCTCAGACAGAAAAATAGAAAAGCCAAAATAACAGATGGAGGAATGAGAGTTGGAAATATTTGAAGGAACATACATGGAATTAATTAGTGCTTGTCTACTTATTGTTTTCTTTTCTTGTTTTTTTCTTTACAAAAAATGAAGGCAACACCTTCATGATATGGAATATTTAGTACATATGAATTTAAGATTATTAAAATCCTGTGACATGTCATTTTATTGAAAATAAATGATACATGAAAAACATAAATGAGTATAATAATAATTAATAAAATGTTATGACTTAGGAATTTGTGCAGTTTATGCGCAGTTTTATTTGTCTGTGCCCAAATTTTTTTTTTTTTCAATTTAATTTTATTTATATAGCCCAATATCACAAATCACATTTGCCTCAAAGGGCTTTACAATCTGTAACATACGACACCCTCTGTCCTTAGAACCTCGATTCGATTAAGGAAAAACTACCCAAAAAAAACATTTTAACAGGGGAAAAAAATGATAGAAACCTCAGGAAGGGATCCCTCTCCCAGGACGAACAGACATGCAATAGATGTCGTAAGTACAGAATATACTCATAGCATAAAATGGACTGTACTTGTATAGCGCTTTTCTAGTCTTTCTGACTACTCAAAGCGCTTTTACACTACATCACATTCACCCCATTCACACACATTCATACACTGATGGCAGGAGCTAACTGCCCATCAGTACAAATTAAACT
>CM022471.1:25581866-25657269 GCA_011952105.1 Coreoperca whiteheadi
GGCTGTGCAATATCCTCCGTCCCATTATATATTGTTAATAAGCTACACGTAACTTGACAGTTCATGCACTATTACTTTATATTGTAATATTAACCTCTACTGGTAAACCCACTGTGTACATTACACTTATTTAAATTTTAAATTTATACTTAAACCCACTTTGTACTTACCTGTATTATAGTGTATTATATTTTTGCTTTTTGCTTAGTATTTCCATTCTTATGTGCACTGACGTGATAGTGAGCTGCTGTTGTTACTTCATTAATCCCCAAGAGTTTCCCCTTGGGGATTAATAAAGTATTTCTGCTTCTGATTCTGATATGTCATGTTCTTTTAAGTGGCATAATATTTACCACAGAGAGCACAAGGAGCTTCCATTAAATTCAAACTGCTTCCTGCAGCTGGTGGGCCCACAGGAGATTGGCCCCACGTCGCTCCTTCGCCCGGCCAGGTCCCATGGGGTAAGACCTGGCCACCAGGCGCTCACATGTGAGCCCCAACCATGGGCCTGGCTCCAGGGTGCCCCACCCGGGTGACGTCACAGTCCTTGGTCTGATACGCATCATAAGGGGGATTTTGGGGATCCTCCGAGGTCAATTGGCGTATCTTCCACAGTGATCCGGTTGGTATACTGGTCTGTTGTGGTGAATAAAGAGCTGAGCTGCAAGGTGAAGCTCTCTATTTACCGGTAGATCAACCTTCCTACTCTCATGACTGAAAGGACACGATCCCGGATACAGGCGGCCAAAATGAGTTTCCTCCGTAAGGTGGCTGGGCACTCCCTTAGAGGTAGGGTGAGGAGCTCGGTCACTCGGGATGAGCTCAGAGTAGAGCCGCTGCTCCTCCATATCGAGAGGAGCCAGCGGAGGTGGCTCAGGCCTCTGTTCTTGCCTTGGTATTCCCCCGGAAGAGCTGGAGGAAGTGTCTGGGGAGAGGGAAGTCTGGGTGTCCCTGCTTAGACTGCTGCCACAACCTTGCTAAGCGGAAGAAGATGGATGGATGGATGGATGTTATACACCATTGATTTTGGCCATGGTGCCCTACATTTTGGTGGCAATTCACCACTAAATTTGTATTTATCAAAGGCCAAAGTGGCCTTGCCCTAAAAATTACTTATAGTAATTCCAGGCGTGGAATCTGGAAATGAATTTGGATTAGTGTGAGTGGATATTCTTACTAAAATATGACTTGGAAATGACTAAATGACGTGTATAATAGTCAAATAACAAAAAAACTACTGAAAATATTGAGTGTGCTAACATTAGGCATAAACAGACAACTTTTAATGGAGCTACTGGCTATTTGCGATTATCTTGCTAATATTAGGTATAACTACTTTTTATTTCTAAGTTATATCGTATATTTCATCAGATCCAAAAAGGTGAATGTAGCAGCAGGGCAGGAAGGGTGACCACAGAGGAAGAGGAGGCACAGGTGACCAGGTAATGAGGTCAAAGATTTAAAATGCTGTGCCAAGCAAACATTATTGAGCAGACTAAAAGACATGTAAGAGGTGTCCATAGAAGTGTCTGACTGTTTTTGATTCAACTGTACTAGTTGGGATATGTAGAGCATGTTGTTTCGGTATGCCTCTTCCCCTTAAAATTATTGTGAAACAGACATTTAAAAATCTTCCCTGTGGGCATGTCTCTGGAACCCCCTACTTGGGTGGAGAGCTCAACCCCTCAATGTTCAACCCAAAGTTATGCTCTTGAATTTATTTGTCTGCATTGGGGTTTCTGTTCAATTTAATTTACATGTAAGTTAAAGAAAGCTTCTCAAAGGCTATTTTCTTGAATGAGTAATTCAAAGAGTTTACACACAGTGATCTGTATGAACATGGAAATAGCCCACTGAATGAAAACAAAAGGTTGCTTCCACAGTCTACAGTTGGAGAATAACAAAACTATACTTGGCAGAGTTCACTGCAAAAAGACATAATTGACATAATATAATTGGGAGTTTGCAGCCTTCACAAAATTATAAGCGTACTAACATTGATTGTTGATTTTCTGGTCTCAGCTGGACAATAAAGTTGAAGAGTTACGTTGTTATGTTGTAACGTCGCTCTCTTGCATTGAATAGTGGGCGAACATTATGCTAACAACACTTTTATATGTTGGGATGTATGGTGGAGGGAGGCAGATTTCATTATTCCCATTGTCAGCCCAATCATCAACCAGTTTGTTAATTTCTCTCTTAAAACTGGTCATGTCCCACCTGCCCTTGTGTCCTGCTGTCATCCGTCCAATACTCAAGAAACCAACCCTAGGTTCATCTCAGGTCTACAACCATGTCAAGCACAACAACCTTTTGAGATATTTCAATCAGGCTTTTGCTCGGCCCACAACACAGCTCTGCTCAGGGTGACGAATGACCTTCTGTTGACAGCTGATTCAGGATCACCATCACCACTCATTCTCCTCAACCTAACAGCAGCCTTCGACACAGTGGACCATACCATCCTCCTGGACTGCCCTCATTACACCGTTGGACTGTCGGGCACAGCACTACAGTGGTTTCAGTCCTACCTTTCTGGCAGGAGTTTGTGTGTTATATTGAGAGGATGTAAGTCCAGGCTGCTTCCTGTCATATATGGTGTTCCGCAGGGGTCGGTTCTTGGCCCCATCCTATTCATCCTCTACATCCTTCCCCTCAGTCGTGTCATCAGCAGACATGGAATGTCCTACCACTGTTATGCTGATGACACGCAACTTTACATCAAAACTGCCCCAAGCCCCTCCATAGCCCTGTCACGACTCACCACGTCTTGAGGAGATAAAGGCATGGATGAATAGTAACTTCTTCTAGCTGAACTTTAGTTAAACCGAGGCACTCCTTTTTTGCATCACTCATTAGATCCGCTCCTCTCCCATATCCCAGTTCACCTTTGAGGGCCGGGTCATCAATTTCTTCTCCTCAGTCACAAACCTAGGAGTTTGGTCTGACCCTCAGCTGACCATTTCCAAACTCCGCCCCCTTCTAACCCTTCCTGATGCAGAGATACTCGTCCATGCCTTTATCTTCTCAAGGCTGGACTACTGCAACGGGCTCTTCATTGGGATTTCTGGGAGGAACATCCATAAGCTCCAATACATCCAGAACAGCGCTGCTGGAGTCTTAATGAGAGTCCGTGAATATGAACACATAACCCGCATCCTACACTCGCTGCACTGGCTCCCTGTTTCCTCCCAGATCGGCAATAGAATCCTTCTGCTTACACATAAATGCATCACCGGACATGCACCACCATATCTACAAGAACTTTGCAATCCTCCATCCGCACCCTCAAATCATCAGGCTACCTGCTTCTTCACCCCACCACCAGGCTCCATACCATAGAGGACCGAGCTTTCTGCTCTGGAACCCTCTCCCCACTGAGCTGAGAGTAGTACGGAGCCTGGACCCTGGAAAAACTATTATTATTATTATCAGCAGCGAGTGATAAAAAAACGCACCCAGTATTTTGAAAGAAGACATCTGGGCACAATTCGGATCTTATGAACTTAATGGGAAGCACAAACCCAGAACAGTTTGGATGCTTCCTTTGTAGATCATTTTGCTCCAGATTCCGATTTCAAAGTCTGTGCTCGACTCCAAAAAACAAAACAGAATGCGAATAAAATGCCACAATTTTATTTCTCTCTTAGAACGTGATAAATTCAATTCAGTTCAATTCAATTTTATTTATATAGCCCAATATCACAAATTACATTTGCCTCAAAGGGCTTCACAATCTGTAACATACGACACCCTCTGTCCTTAGACCCGATTTGATTAAGGAAAAACTACCCAATAAAACCCTTTTAACAGGGGAAAAAAATGATAGAAACCTCAGGAAGAGCAACAGAGGAGGGATCCCTCTCCCAGGACGGACAGACATGCAATAGATGTCGTAAGTACAGAATAGATTCATAGCATAAAAATTATAACATATACAGTTATGATGGCAATGGCAAAATTGTTGTATATATATATAATTATTTTGAAAAGTGTGGGATGTTAAACACAACATCATGTCAGCACAGAGCCCAAACTCATAAGTGACATGCTTCTGGTCCGTAACCTGTCCTGGAAACCAAGATCACTCAACAGCAGATTAATTTAAGGTAGTTAGTATCTATAAATATCTGTTTCAGGCCTCTGACAGACACTTCCACTGACACGGAGGGAGATTTAAGATGATATTTGAAACACAATTTGCAGGGTTTCACAGGTATTTTAATTTACCAACAATCCTGCAAGAAACATTTTTCATGTCTTACCGTGGGACATCAAATCAGCATTACACATAAACATGATGGCCCATATTTTCTACTTAAATTAAGCTAAAAAAAATCATGATGTGGTGACAAAGCAGCTTTGTCCAGCCATTTGTTAACATATACAGTTTTACAATAATCACATTGATATTGAGAGGATTTAACTAAAAAACTGATGAAGCATGTTTTTTTAATCTAATGTGAAAATGCTGATAAGTATTGTATGTATTATTAGAAACTTTATTATTAGGTGTTTCCCTATCCACAAGGGGTCAGTTCAATGGTTCATTTTGCTGACCCGTGTCCATAAATCTACTAGTTGCATAAAGTGCCTGCTTATAATTTGAGGAAGTCTATTTACATTTCATTATTCTTCATTGATATGGTAGATTATTGTATCAGAGGAGGTGGACTAAATGAAAGCAAGGAATGTGATTAATACAATAAGGACTCAAGATGAAAACACCTTCATGGTTGTTGAAAATACAGAGTGAGGGAGTAATTCAGAAAACTCTTCTTACTGTTTATTCCTGGTAGAGGATTAGAAAAAATCAGGGCTGGCTGATACAAGCTTTTTCAAAGTTATTAATTAACTAAACAAACTTTTGGAGATACTTTTTATGGGCTGTTTTCTCAGCCTATTTAAAGTGAGATAAATCGTCTCAGGTTACATATGTGACCTTGGTTCCCTGATGGGGAACAAGACGCTGCGTCAGCTGATGCTATGAGAACGCCCTCAGCATGAACGCATCTGAATCTCTGTACAACTTTGTCCAATCTTGACTGGCGTAACGTCAACACGTGACACACGCCGGTGGAACTGGAGGTTACAAAGGGAGCCAGCTTCACTGTTGTCGTCAGCCTTCTGATCGACTGAAGCAAGCCGCTCACAGGCATGCTGGAAGTCTGGCAGCGAGACGCAGCGTCTCATTCCCTATCAGGGAACTAAGGTTAAATATGTAACCTGAGACGTTCTCTTTCAAGGAAACTCTATGCTGACGCTATGGGAACGCCGTCTCAAGCCTGTCTGAGTGTGAAGCAACAAGGGCACACTTCAGGACAAGACTGTCACTGACCCCTGATTATCCAGGCGGCCTAGGCTATAGAACCTCACAAAAGTGTGAAGCAAGGACCATCCCACAGCATTGCATATATTGGAGAGACGGGTTCCCGACCACCAAGATTTGGAGGATGCCATACTTCGTGTGGAGTGGGCTCTGATAGACAGAAGTGAAAGCAACCTGCACACCTCGTAAGCCATAGTTATAGCCTCAACAATCCACCTGCTAATGGTGTGCTTGGTAGCCGGGCAGCCCTTACGAGGGGGCCCGAAACATTGCCACTGAGATGTCCTCTGGACATAAATCTCGAGGGCTCTGACTGGACAGAGCAGTCGCAGCCTACCATCCCGTTCTGCCAAGACTGTAGGAGGATGGAATGCCTGCAGGACCACCGGCTGGGCCACCTCATTGGGTACTTTAGGTACATATCTCGGCCTAGGATGCAGGATGACTCTCACTGGAGCAACATCCAGGTATGCAGGGGCCACCGACAGGGCCTGCAGATCTCCCACTCTTATTAGAGAAGTCATGGCCAACAGAAATGCCAATTTTAAGGGCAGGCACCTGTCTGATGCATCGTTCAGTGGCTCAAAGGGCGCCGCGGTCAGTCCGTCAAGCACCACCATCAGATCCCAAGCAGGGACTCTGACTCGAGCCGGAAAGCCTCATCCTCCAAAGCAATTTAGCAGCTGAAGCCTAAAAGAAATGTAAGTGTGTTTGATTCGTCTCTTTTTTAAGTTTAGTGCAGTGTTTTTGTAAGAGACCGCTTATTCACCAGCGTTTTGGTGACGTGGCATTATTGCACAATAGCGTTAGTATCGATTGATCTTGTGTTTTGTTTCCGGGTCAGCGGAGGTGTGTCCTGCTGAATTCAATCAATCTAATAGACGGGTATTTAGGTGTGTAATCACCACAGCAGCCCTCATCGAGTGAAGACCGAAGAGAGTAAAGACCATCGACTCTATTTGCAAATGACTCCACCGAGCAGGGATTCAACCACAGGGCACTTTAGTATTGCACTTTCTTGTACTAATTGTTCGCACTTTTTTTTGGATCCCTTATTGCTATTAAATTTGTCTTGCATATTTCCCTTCTGCTCTTTTACAATGTGTTTTCAAATCCCTACTGTCATTACAACAAGAAAATCTTCTGTTTCGTTCCAAAGGCAAAGCGATGTTCATAATCTGCATGTTGTACCACTGTCCACAACTGCCCCTTTTACTTTCCCAATAGGCTTGTGGAACTGCCATTCTGCTGTGAACAAAGCTGATTTCGTTGGTCATTCTTGTCTTTCAATTGTAGCACTTACAGAAACGTGGATCAAACCTGAGGATTCTGCCACTCCCGCAGCCCTCTCCCATAATCACACTTTCTCCCACAGTCCTCACACTGCAAGAAGAGATGGTGGAACCGACCTGCTTATCCCTAATGACTGGAAGTTCAAACAGCGAACATCATTGTGTGACAACAGCTCCTTCGAGTTTCACGCTACTATCACCCACCCTGTTAAGAGTCACTTTGTAGTCATCTATCGCCCCCCAGGTCAGCTTAGACATTTCCTGGAGGAGTTGGATGTGCTCCTTTCATCCTTCCCTGAAGATGGCACTCCTCTGGTGGTACTTGGGGACTTCAACATCCACCTTGGAAATCCACAGGCTGCGGACTTCAACAACCGGGCTGCATCATTTGACCTCGAGCGGGTTTTTCACATCAGCAACCCACAAGTCTGTTAATCAACTAGATCTCATCTACACACGGTACTGCACCACTCATCATGCTCTGGTCATCCCACTGCACGCCTCAGATCATTTCTTCGTCACTCTTGACCTCGACCTTACTCCTCCAGACGCTGCAAGTGTTCTATCGCTGGTCACTTTCCGACGCAACCTGCGTACGCTGGCTCCCTCGCGCTTTTCCTCTGCTGTCTCCTCGGCGTTCCCTCCCTCTGAGGAGCTCTCTCTGTTGAACACCGACAGTGCCACTGACACTCTGTGTTCCACACTCACATCCTGCTTTGACAACTTCTGCCCTCTTACATCTAGACCAGCTCATACATCCTCTTCTGCCCCATGGTTATCTGATGTTCTACATGAGCATCGCACTAGCCTCCGGTCAGCTGAGAGAAAATGGCGTAAAACAAAAGATCCCGCTGACCTCTGTCTCTACCAGTCTCTCTAAGATCAACAACTCACTTGACTCGCGCACTCTCTTAAAAACCTTCTCTGCTCTCCTTTCTCCGCCTGCTCCCCCACCTTCATTGGATTTAACAGCTGATTAAATTAGCAGTCAGTTCTTGGCGCCGCCACCTGTAGACCTCACACGCATCCCTGATACTTGTCTGCTCCCCTCTTTCTCTCCACTATCTGAAGCTGACATTTCCAAGGTCATTCATTCTAACCACCGTACGACCTGCCCGCTGGATCCCATCCCCACCCATCTCCTTCAAGCCATCTCTCTGTCTGTTGTGCCTGCTCTGACCCACATCATGAACTCCTCCCTCACCACTGGGTTGTTCCCCACAGCTTTCAAAGAAGCCCGCATCACACCACTACTGAAGAAAGCCACTCTAAATCCGACACTATTAGAAAGCTACAGACCGGTTTCCCTCCTTCCTTTCATTGCCAAAGCTCTGGAACGAGTTGTTTTCAACCAGCTCTCCACCTTTCTCACACACAACAACCTCCTGGACCGCAACCAGTCAGGTTTCAAGAGCGGCCATTCCACGGAGACCGCGCTGCTCTCAGTTGTTGAAGCCCTGAGACTGGCAAAGGTGACATCCAAGTCATCCGTACTTATCTTACTGGATCTGTCTGCGGCCTTTGACACAGTTAATCACCACATCCTCCTGTCCTCTCTCAGTGCTATGGGTGTCTCTGGAATTGCGTTGCAATGGTTCAAATCGTACCTCTCGGGTAGGTCATTCAGAGTATCCTGGAGAGACGAGGTCTCTGAATCCCAACATCTCAATACAGGGGTGCTGCAGGGCTCGGTGGTTGGACCGCTACTCTTCTCAATCTACATGACGTCCCTCGGCTCGGTCATTCAGAAGCATGGCTTTTCCTGTCACTGCTATGCGGATGACACACAGCTCCACTTGTCGTTTCAACCTGACGATTCAACTGTCTCTGCTCGCATCTCGGCATGCCTGAGTGACATCTCGTTTTGGACGAACAACCATCACCTGCAGCTGAACCTCGACAAAATGTAACTGCTTTTGATCCCGGCCAACCCAAAGATTCACTACAACCTCTCCATTCAACTAGGCTCATCGACCGTTACGCCGTCCAGTATGGACAGAAATCTGGGGGTGGTAATTGACGATCAGCTAAACTTCAAAAGCCATGTCGCCAGCACCACACGGTCCTGTAGATTCATCCTCTACAACATCAGGAAAAGCAGACCTTTCCTATCTGAGCAGTCTACACAAGTCCTAGTCCAGGCTCTTGTCTTGTCCAAACTGGACTATTGCAACGCGCTGCTGGCTGGACTCCTTGCTTGCCCAACCAAATCTCTGCAGATGATCCAAAACGCGGCGGCAAGAGTGGTCTTCAATGAACCAAAGAGAGCGCACATAACTCCTCTCTTCATCAGGTTACACTGGCTCCCTGTTGTCGCCCGCATCAAGTACAAAGCGATGCCCTTGGCCTACAAGACCACCACTGGTTCTGCACCATCATATCTTTGCTTGATAATACAGACCTATGTTCCTGCCAGGTCCCTGTGCTCTGCAAACGAACAACGTCAGGTGGTACCATGCCAAAAAGGAACAAAATCACTCTCGCGCACCTTCCGTCAAGATCCGTCAACACCTAACTGACAATCACTAACTTCTTCCTTTCTACCTCTTTTCAAAAAACAAAACAAAAAAATAAGCCTTCCTATCCTTAGCTTTGTATACTGTGGTGGGCTTTAATCAGACTACTTTTTTTGATGCACTTGTGCTCCTTTTATCTTGTGATGTTATAATGGCTTCCATTTTCTTCCTCATATGTAAGTCGCTTTGGCTAAAAGTCTCTGCTAAATGACTAAATGTAAATGTAGAAAGTCAGTGTTTGCGAATTAATCCTTTTAATGTTGCTTTTCAATGCTATGAGCACCACACACTTAATTCTATTCAGCTCCATTGTATTGGGTTGGAGAAGACTATCTGCATGGATTAGTACCACTAAAGGTAAGCAAGAAAATATATTTTCTGTAATTTGGGTGAACTGACCTTTTAAACACAACTGCTTAGAAACACTTGTATGAAACAGTATGATACTGTGTACAGAATGACACACCAACAAAGCAACACATTGGTTTAAAGCTAATGTAGAGTCAAAATAGCAACAATGTTGTGTGTTTGTAGTGTGTTTCATTTTCCCCAGGGTGTTTGGACCATTCAAACACACACACAGTGGGGAACCTGAAGAAGTACTCATATATAGCTCTAATTTAGACTCCAGTGAAACAGGACCTGAAGTCTTTCAAATGGTTCTTAAGCTCAGTGCTCTGTTAGTGATTGGGTAAATATATTGTCCATATGCCAGGTGGCGAAAAATACACACACAAACACTCTCACTGACAGAAACCATACTTTCTATTGATTTTATTTTGCACATCTATTTATTTTCTCCATCTTTCTCATTTTTACCTTTACTTTAGCCACTAGCTATACTTTTCCATCTTTCCTCTCACCTTCTCATCTTTCTCCTCTTCCAATTTTTCTCCCTCCTCCTCTTAGCCCTTCACCAGGCCCTGAAGGCCTGGTTTAGCCTGTGGTCCTGCTCTTTCTCCAACTGTAATACATTAGGAGGATTAACATTCCTACAGTAAGCCGCTGCAGCGCAGACCCAACCTACCAAGCTTTTCTGTCCTTTTCCCAAGCGCCTCCAGCTTGTGCTGTCTTGCATGTAATTTCCCGTTTGCCTTAGAACTTCCCCACTCTTCTAATAATGGACTCCAACATGCATGCCATGCACACTGATTGAAGTTCTATTTGTGAGTCTGTACTGCAGGTATATAGGCAGACACACACTGTGCTGACAACCTACATTCTGACTGGTTCTATTTTTACATGTGGGAAACCAAATCCTGAAAATAACCTTTCCTTTCTTATGAGTTAATTGCCTGATTTTAGATTAATTTTGATCTTTTTCATTTTATTGTGTTGTTATAACAGTCATGCAAATTTTAAACACAAGGCTGGTATTATATATATATATATATATATGTGTATAACTGTCAACCAGTCCCATGAAAAGACCCAAACCATCTGTTAGTCCATCTTTCAAAACTTTCTGATTTTGCTATTCTGTCTGTGGCTCTCAGCCCCAAGCTCATTGGTTTCCACTCAATATTTAAGTCTTTAAATAATTAATAATATTTAAATAATATTTATAATTTCCTAAAACAGCTGGCCACTGTACCTTATGGCAAAGGTTACTCAAACAGAAGAGAAAAAATGCATTTGTTGTTATCTGTTTTCAGCAGTGGATTAATACACATTAGGCGTTTCCCAAACAGCAGGGGAATTGTGCCCCAGGGGCTACATTCTCATTTGCCAGGGGGTTTGTGGATAGATTGGAGTAACTCAGCTAATTTTAAGAAGTAGAAATTATGACTTGGTTTAAAAAAATTTAAAATAAACATACAAGTAAGATTACTGTGACACTGATCTTTGGTATATTTTCTGTCAACATAACCAACAAACTATCTGCTAAGATAGGCTGACTGCAGACATGCCTCCCATCAACCAAAGTCAGTGGTAAACCCTGAACAAAGGTGTAGCATGAATATCTAGGCCCTTTGCATTAGAATCGAAGCCCGCTTCCCCTTTCAATACATCCATTCTGAAAATAACTGAATCAACAACAAAACAAATGCATCTGTAGTATTGGGTCCCTGTCCTGTTAGTTCCACTATTCCATCCATGGCCCTGCACCTGAACACTAGATGTGGTGATTGAGAGTGTGTTAGTCAGAAGGCAGATAAGTAAATGGATAGTTAAGTAATGCAAAATTAATAGTAATAGTAATACAAATGCAAACCTAAGCGAACCTACTGAAAAAATGAAAGAGACCAAGCCTGAACATCATCAATTCCAGGATCACTATTTTATATTGGATACAATATTAGGTTTTGCAAAATCCCACTGATTAATTTAAAAAAAAAAATTCCAGTTCATGTATAGCAACTACTATACGGTTAAGTTAAATCCGGCAATGGCACTGAGCGTTGGCAATGGACGTAAATCCATTGGGGTACGGAATTGTCCGACGTGAACAGATACTGGGCAATATCTGACAGGTTTGTGGGGACACATCAGACAAAAATGTTTGGAAAACACTGTTCTAGTGAATACCTGTGGCAGCAGGAAGGTGTGTGTGGGATTGAGTCAAAATAAAGGAACATGTCACTAAGTGCAACAGTGTGGCCCATTTATGTGTTTTAATAGTTTTTGGACAACAATTAAGCTCAATGGCACAGAGAAAAAAGCCAAATCAGGATTGGATACACATACATTTGCTGATTTGGATGTGCACATGAGATTTTTTGACAATAAGAACAATATAGAACATTGCCAACCTTATCCTTCAATATTTGATTGCATGTATTTAAGTTTGTGACTTTGTAACAATTTAACTCTATCTTTATCATTTTCACTGAATGTCATAAATCCTAGAAATGAAATGTGTCATAGCAGAGTCTGATTTATCTGAGTTTAAATCCAAACAGTATGAAAAAACAAACAAACAGAAAAGAAACTATTCACGAACACAAACACGCACACACACACACACACTCTCAAACCCTGCCCTGGCTGTAGCTGCAGCTCTTGTCTAAAACCTATCTCAGACACCTCTAATTGGCTGGTATTTATCCAGGAGCCCAGGCAAGCAGAGTGCACTGTTTTCACATGGGATTAACCCAGGTCCAAATCCCAACACACTTCACAGAGAAAACCCTAACACTCTCACTGCATCTGGCAAAGATTGACCCCTGCCGGCCTGTTTATCTAACCGGACCGTTCTGATTTACCACAGTATTTCTGAACTGCTGGTCTTCTGGCAGGCAATGGGTTTAAATGTGCTACACACATTGTTTTAAACATAAATGCCATGAAATTATATCAAATGTATTACAAATATCATGATAGCCTGTAGCGACCTGTATTTTACATAAAATCTCTGTGAGTTTTTGTCCTTCAGAAGACTCCTAAAATAGAGACTCCTAAAAGTAGAACATCCAAATCTACACTTGGAAGTTGAAGACTGATTGGAAAGGTATTTTTAAATCCCTGAATGTTCCAAGAAACTGAAAACAATAAAACTAAATTCTGCACTCAGGAAAATTACTCACATGTGTCATGTCTTAGATACTGATTTTTCATTTTGTTGCTGCACTGCCTTTGTGCTCAGGAGCATTTAAAATCAATTTAGATTGGTTATGGAAGGGGTCATGGGGAAAATGCTGATTTGCTCCAAATTAAAAACTAAGGCCAAAAACGTTACAAAATATTGCTGGAATAACATACATTTGGACCTTCCATTTACATAATCTGATATTTCAACTATAGAAATCAAAGTTACAACTATATACGTTGACTTTGACAAAATTATCTTGACTCGGTAAATGGTAAATGGACTGTACTTGTATAGTGCCTTTCTTAGTCTTCCGACTACTCAAAGCACTTTCACACTACATATCACATTCACCCAATACGCACACATTCATACACTGATGGCAGGAGCTAACTGCCCATCAGTACAGTAACTAATCATTCACACACATTCACACACCGAAGGCACAGCTTCGGGAGCAATTTGGGGGTCAGTATCTTGCTCAAGGATACTTCGACATGTGGGCTGGGAGGAAGCCAGGATCGAGCCAAGCCGCCTTACTTACCTACTTTTTCCTGGGCTTTCAACCGCATCTCATGGTCAGCGGATGGAGTTTGCTCAGTTGGCATGGAGATTACTTATTGTCATCATGCTACTGAAGTATGGAATATACTGTATATGGAATTTATACATAGAACTTCCAACTCTATACATTGATGTTACAAGTTCAGACACTGATTTTCGAATGACTGGTTACTCGAAGGGTCATGTCTTGACTGTCCAAGGTCCAAGAAACAAATATGTTTCTGACAAATAATCTCTTACTCCAAGAATGGAAATCAAAGTTCAAACTATAGAGCGTAAATTCTAAAATGTACACATGAAACTTCTGAAATTATACATGGACAATCAAGGTTCTATACTTCTGTGTATAGACATGCAATATGAAAGTGTAGTAGTGTCCATCAATGCCACACTCAAAACTGTAGTGATTTTGCACATCAATTTGTCATCCTTAAAACATAGTTGAATTTGTCTACAGTATGCAGTTGGGACCTAGTTCAGGATTATCTTCTTCAGAGGAGACAGGAGTAGTGGGAACTGTGGTCTCCATGTTAGGAAAAAGCACCACCCACAACAATATCATCAGTGTAGGATAAATACTGATAATTGCTTGCTTACAGTAATCATTTTGAACTTAAAAAAAAAAGCTAATGTAATGCTTTACAGTAATGTATTGTACATGTGTTTTGCGCATTTATTGTAATTAGTGTGACATACTGGATGATTTGACAGTTTTTTTTCTAACTGCTAAGTCACATTTCACATTTTTCTATAAAGGTTTTTCAAAACTCTTCACACAATTCAATTCAATTTAAATTCAATTCAAGTCAATTTTTTTTTATATAGCCCAATACCGCAAGTCACAATTTGCCTCAAAGGGCTTTACAATCTGTACAACATACGATACCCGTTGTCAGATCCTAGATTTGACTACACCGTTTTAATAGGGAAAGAATTATAGAAACAGAAATGCAATAGATGTCATGTGTACAGAATGGATACACAACAGAAGATCATAGTATATACAATTATAATGACAAAATGTAGGTTGTAAATGCAGTTCTATTTATCGACATGGAGCTCAGCATAACAGTTCATCTCTCATCCTAAATGCACTAAGGCAACCAAAACACTTGAACAACAGCTAGCATTACAATTAGTGTCAGTATTGTCTTTCTAAAAATATATTTTATTTATTCATGTAGCATAAACCATGATTGCATTTTAACAAAATAAAGGTCACTTCTTTATAGCATGGATTGTGCTACCTTACAGTATATGCCACAGACATTAATCAGAAGTGTTGTGGTCTGCTTTAATAGGCCCTTTTTTTGCATAGAGTAATTTTAAGTGCACAAACTGAAACAAAAGTACTTCCAGTAATTCAATGCAAGCCAGAAATGCAATCCAGTCATGGCAAGCGTTCTTCAATTCAATGCCTACATACAGCAGCTACATACAGCGGGTTGCTGCTGGGTTGCCCCTCCACACATGGAGCACTTCTTCTCGTTCTCCGGGAGGCTGGACCAGTTTGTGGCAGCCCGCCCTGTGCACACCTTGCCTCTCCTCTCTGCCTAGTACAGAGACATTCCAACAGCAAAGCCAGCTCTGGAGAAGAAGTAACTGTGAGAGGAGCAGCAGGCAGGCTGGGCAGGAGGAACTGCGACAGCCAAAGACATCGGTGTGTTTACCGGGGTTAACTTCAGATCACAAGCTGCTGTATCAGCAGCACCGCTGGCTTTGTGCTTTTTGCAGTTGTTTGTGCTGGCTCTCTAAACTTATCTCTTGCATTAAAATTAAACTAAAGAACACTTTGAAAATGTATTTGTGTAAAAATAATTTGGATGCGAAGGAGTGGTGGCATTTTATGCAACTGAATGCTTCCATTCACATGATGGGAATTAAATGTAGTACTCTATTGGTATCTGTTTCACTTTAAGGGTACTGGGTAAGGTACTGGTATCAAAATGTTTTAATAAAATGACAACTAGCCCTAGTCACAAGTTCTCATCCACATCACAGCTTATGTCCTATCTTAAAATACTCCTGGGAAAGGATCCTTTTGCATGTTTGATCCATCCCCGCAATAGTCTGCAGATATGGCTAGACATCCAGCATTCATTGTGTCCAAGAGGGACATCTGATCATGTGACTGGTGGTGATAAACTTTCCACTTCCATGAGGAAAGGTTTCCTCTATGGGGTTGAGGAACAAAGGGAGTAAGGTGTAAGGAAAAGTGACACCATCCTGGAATGGGCTGCAAACCACTCTGTGACTGGAAGAGAATGGGGAAATGCCAAATTGTCCAATACAATTACAAAACGTTCTGGATTCTGCCTCACTTGCCCCCTTTCCTCTCCTGGCACAAGTCTTTCATAGAGGTCATGCATTTTTATTTTTTTAATTTGTTTTTAGTTATGTTTTGAATGGAAATTTAACAGTTTTGACAATAGTATGTAAATGTGCAAAATGGAATGTAAATACACAATATAGTGAAGGTTGCGTTTGAGTGAGAAAACAGTTCAGGAAATTTGAAAGATGTGGTCATTGAATGCTTTTTGTATAAAAGCAATGAAAAGTGATCTACTGTTTAGTCCACATTGACTTCTGCTGCGCTGACTGTGGGAAAAGTGTTGCAAAGTGAACTCCTATAGAGAAATTTGATTTAGTGATCTAAAAAGTAATCTGTCTTTCGTACCGATGCTGTTAAAAGCACAATATATTACATGGTGGTCATCATGACTCAGGACAAATTATGTCTGGACTTAAAACAAGACTGGTAGCGGGGCTCTACTTAAATTGAGGTCTGACAGAGACAAAGGGGGAGACACTGGTACATTTTCTTGCTCTCTAATGCCATCTACTGGACATGTATAAAATGTCCCAAACTGAAGAAAAACAAATGACTCTTGCCAATATCCATTATATTACATTTACATTTAGCTGACACTTTTATCCAAAGCGACTTACAATAAATGCATTCACATATGTGGATACAACTCAAAAACTGGAAGAATCATCAACTTCATCATCCATTCAGGGTAACATTTTACTTTTAGTCGTAAGTATGTAAATGTAAGTGTTTATTAATGTATTTATTAATTATTGACAATATTATAGTAAAACATTAGCTGTAATAATCTTAAATACGTCTTTATAGGAGAAGTTACAACTGTTGACAAATACTGTACATTAATAAGCACTTATATCTGTTTACAACACAGACACAGAGAGCCAGACACATCATTATCAGAATAAGAAATACTTTATTAATCCCTGAGGGGAAACTCTTTGTAACAGCAGCTCAATATCACGTCAGTGCACACAAGAATGGAAGTACTAAGCGTTACTAACTTGTGTGGACAGTACACTGTTTCTATACAAAACTCAGCCAACATCTCAAGGTTTCTAACAACACAATATAAGTCATGATAAATATGAGAAAAATTTGTGTAAAATGATGCATTAATATATACAATATTTCCATTTGATGTGACAGTGCCATAAAAACATGGCATCATGAGTATTTAACTTAATAAGTTTTGCAGATATATAGAGTATGGAATATTGTCATAAGACATGAATTTTTTCTTCTACTACGTTTAAAGTTACTTTAGTGTAAAGGTAAGAAGAGTCCAACAGCTTAACAGCTGCAATGAAGAGGAGACCAATCAGCTGTGGTAAATAAAATCTTGAATCTGAATGTGTTGCACAAGGACACTTAAGCAGGACAAACATGGGAACCTCTTGGGTACACTGTACAGTTACTTTTCAGGAATCTAGTTATAAATATCATTTATCACTGTGAGTCAAACAAGAAGGCATTGTTCCCTTTCACAAGCTCCACTCGATGCTGCATGCAGTATGCAGATGGGAATGTCTTACGTGAACCGGCTGTGAAAAGTGTTTAAACGCGTCTATGAAATTGACTCAAAGAAACTATAGCCTCGGTGAGTAACGTCACCGACGCACCTGTTCTCCGAGGCTATAAGTAGATGAGCCCCAGCTGCCAGCCTTCAGGTCTTTTTGTTTTCAGACCGATTCTGTGTGGTGTGTGAACAGGAGCTGGAAATCAGACTAAGGTGGATTAGTTCTTTTCAACTGGCAGCAGGTAAGAAATCTAGCAGTTGAAAATGAGCTGGCAGTCTAGGCTTTATGTGTGTCTCCGCGCCTAACGGCAGACAAGGACACATGCACATTTACTGCTTTATGTGTTTGGGGGAAGAGCAAGCTGTCGCTGCATTTGAGTTAGCAGGCGAGTGCCGGCATAGCTTCCCCGCGTGATCCCGAAGCGCCGTTTCCTAATCAGTTTGTGCTGGGGATTGTATTAATCTCTTGGGTCTGCGGACTTCCGATAATTATATAATAATGGTTGTGGGGCGGTGGCCAGATTGCAGCTTGACTGGCCCTGTGCACAAGAGATCCCCAAACGCAGCAAGCTTGAGGATGAACTAGTGTCTTCTACTTAACATTTTTTTTGTGCCTTCGATGTCAATCTTTTGATCCATGATCATGGGTAAAGTTTATCAGCTGCAAGTCAGGATCCGGTTTTCTCATTGTCCTCCGCGTTTCAACGGCGTGGTCTCCATTTCCGTTAGACCGGACGTGGCGCTAGTGCTGTCACAAGAGCTACAACCTATTCTGAGTAAAGGGGCCATAGGACGTGTTCCCCTTCCAGACTGAGACTCAGGCTATTACAGCAGATACTTCCTGGTTCCCAAGATGGATGGGGGGCTGCGCCGAATCTTAGATCTTTGAGGTTTGAACCTCTCGGTCAAAGCACTCAAGTTAAAGATATTAACCATGAGGATGGTCGTGTCGCAATCCAACGTTGCGATTGGTTTGTCACGATCGATCTGAAGGGAGCATATTTCAATATAAATTTTGCCACAACACAGGAAGTTCCTAAGGTTCGCTTTTGGGGGCAAAGCTTACCAATTTTGGGTTCTCCCGTTCGGCCTAGCCTTGTCACCACGCACGTACACAAGCACTGGCTCTGTTGTGACTCCAGAGTATTCGCTTTTTGAATTACATCAACGACTGGCTAATATTATCACAGTCACGAGGGATGGCACCTCAGCACAGAGATGTCGTGCTGGCTCATCTAGTTTCTCTCGGGGTTGAGACTCAACGCCAGGAAAAGCGTTCTTTCTCCCACCCAAAGAACAACTTATCTGGGAGTTGTTTTGGATTCAGTTGTGATGCGGGCACACTTGTCTCTCGCTTGGATCGAGACTATTCGGTGTCCCTAAGCACAGCTAGGTCGACATCTCACTGTTCATTAGCGTCAAAGATTGTTGGGTCTCATGGCGTCAGCCTCCACGGTGATTCCTTTGGGGCTGTTACACATGAGACCGTTTCATTAGCGTTTCAGAGTCAGGGGATTTCATCCAAGGGCCAATCCTCGGAGGCTAATAAAAGAGACGCACTGCGGGCTTCGTTCACTAACTATGTGGTTCAGATCTCGGTTCCTTACCTTGGGTCCCACTCTTGGCGTACCATGTCGTCACAAACTGCTAACAACGGACGCTTCCCTGACGGGCTGGGGTGTGGTCTTAAGTGGTCGTCCAGCCCAAGAAGAATGGGAGGGTCATCAGCTCAAGTGGCACATCAATTGCCTGGAGTTGAATTGCTGTATTTCTGGCCCTGAAATACTTTCTCCCTCAGTTGAGGGGCTGTCATGTCCTGGTGAGGGTGGACAGTACAGCCACGGTCTCCTACATAAATCACCAGGGACGTCTGCGCTCGTGCAATCTGAACAGGATACCAAGATTTTTCTCTGTGCTGGAGACAAGCTCCTGTCACTCAGAGCAGTGTACATTCTGGGGCAACTGAATGTGGGAGCAGACTTGCTGTCCGGACAGACTTTAAAGATGGGTGAGTGGAACTCCACCGAGAGATTGTCGGTCAAATATGGACCAGATTTCACAGAGCGGAAGTGGACCACTTCGTCCTCTTGTCAGACATCGCAATGTCCCCTTTACTTCTCTCTCAGTTTCCCAGCTCTGCTGGGTCTGGAGGCGATGGCTCATACATGGCCCATGATGCGCCTGTATGCCTTCCCTCCAGTCGCCCTGCTCCCGGAGGTTCTAGCCAGTTTTGCCAACAAGGGTCCGACATCTTTGATGGCGCCTCGTTGGCTGAACAGAATTGGTGGAACAGGACATGGTGTCTCTCCTCAATGGCTCACCATGGGCGATTCCGGCGAGGAGGGACCTTCTCTCTCAGGCGGAGGGCAAAATATTCCATCCCAGGCCCGAACTGTGGAACCTTCATGTTTGGCCCCTGAAGGATACCAGCCGGGAAACACTGGGCTTTCGCCTGCAGTCATCAAAACCATTCTAAGTGCTAGGGCTTCCTCTACCAGGAAACTTTATGCCAGTAAGTGGGGTGTCTTTGACAGATGGTGCGTGACGCAGCGGGTTAATCCACTTAACTTCCAGGTTTCTTCAGTTCTGGGTTTTCTGCAAGAGAAGTTGCTAGCAGGGACTTGCCCCTCCACTCTCAGGGTTTATATGGCTCTCGGTTTGCCACGCCCTGGTGGATGGGGTGCCCTTGGGGAGGCTTCCCCTGCTGGCTCTCTTTATTCACGGAGCCAGGCGGTTGAGGCCTTCCTTCATAGGACCTGGCTTTTGTCCTCGAGGGTCTGGTTGAGACCCCCTTTGAACCACTAGAGTTGGCGTCTGATAAACTTCTGACTCTAAATATGTTTGCGTGCTCTCCGTACTTATGTCCACCGTACTAGCCAGTGGCATAGGAGGCAGCAGCTGTTTGTTTGCCATGGGGGCCGTAACAGAGGTCCTGCTGCCACCAAGCAAACCTTGTCACACTGGGTCAGGGATGCTATTGCGCTTGCCAATGAGGCGCGCGGTCACACTTCGCCGGTAGGCTTAAGGGCTCATTCCACCAGGGGGTTTGCCACCTCTACTGCTTTGGCAAGGGGTGCCCCCTTACAGAGGGTTTGTGGTTTGGTTGGTCCTCTCCGCACATATTCATACGTTTTTATAGTTTGGATGCTCATTCAACTCCGGGCTCCCATGCCCTTGAGTCGGCATCCCAAGCTATTGTCTGAGGCCTCCAGTGCTTTGTGCACACCTACAAATCGTAGGGGGTCTGGACACCATCGGCACGGCGGCATGGGTATTCCGTTCCCATATGCATACTGCATGCAGCATCGAGTGGAGCTTTTAAAAGGGAACTCTTGGGGTTATTTGATTGTAACCCTGTTCCTTGATAAGGAAGTTTTGCATCAGTTACTTCATGTCGCACAGGCGTTTCATGACACCAACGGAGTGTCTCCTTGTTTACATCGTTCACTTGCCGAGGCAGTGGTCATGAGGAGTTCCCTCTTTTTAGAGAGTTCTGTAGACACAATGGCTCGGTTAGCTCCTGTTGTATGCATGCGTCAGGTAACCGAGGTTGCTCCCGTCAGTTCCGACGACACCAGCCGCAAGAGGCTAGTCCCTCTAAGGACACAGTAGGTCCTGCGCACGGTTCAAAAAGGGTACAGTCTCCAGTTTGGGTCCCGCACTCCAAACTTCCGAGGGGTTTTGGAAACGTGAGTGGATCCTGCTTTAGTTCAGGTTATGGAGCAGTGCAAACACTTCTGGCAAAAGGGGCCATTGCACATGTTCCCCTACCAGAGTGGCACACCGGGTTCTACAGCTGGTATTTTATAATTCCAAAGAAGGATGGAGGATGGCGTCCCATTTTAGATCAGCTGAACTGCTCTCTGAGGAGACTTCAGTTCAAGATGTTGACGATCCCTATGATTGTTAACCAAATTCAGTCCGAGGACTGGTTTGTCACGATCGATCTGAAGGACACGTACTTACATGTGTCCATCCTTCCGGAGCACCAGAAGTTCCTGCAGTTCGCTTTTGGGGGACAAGCTTACTATTATCGGGTTCTTCGGTTTGGCCAGGCCCTATCTCCTCGCACTTTCAAGAGATGCATGGATGCCGCTCTGGTGGCTCTCTCTCGAAGGCATCCGAATTCTTAATTACATTGACGACTGGGTAATACTGGCACAGTCTCGATTGTTGGCAATTGTGCTTGCCCATATGCAGTGCCTGGGGTTGAGGCTCAATGCATGCAAGAACATGTTTACTCCTGTCCAAAGGACTGCGTTCCTAGGAGTAGTATGGGACTCGATTATGATGTGGGCACAATTGTCTCTCACACGAATCACATCTATCCTGACCATGGTGTCTGGGATAAAGCTAGGCCAACAGCTCACTGGAAGACAGTTTCAGCAACTGTTAGGGCCCATGGCGGCAGCGGCCACTCTGATACCACTTGGTCGACTGCACATGAGGCAACTGCAGTGGAAGCTCAAGACCAAAGGGCTTTTCCCCAAGGGGAAACCTGTTCTGCCTGATCAGGGTCACAAGGACATGCCTTTGTTCCCTAGCCCGGTGGAAGAAACAGTGGTTTTTGAGCCAAGGCCCGGTGCTTGGAGCCAAGTATCACCGTCGCATATTGTCAACAGACATGTCCGGCACTGGATGGGGCGCAGTCATGGATGGCCGCTTGGCCCAAGGTCTATGATGGCCACACTGTGCACAGGTGGTGGAGGTAGTACCGAGGCCTTCTATGATCCTGTGGATAGCAGCTCGCTGGGAAAGTCCCATCTTGTTACACGTTTCCTCCATGGTAACTTGAGGATGAGGCCTCCGGCTTGAAGTAAGGTTCCTGTTTGGGACTTAACTGGTGCTAGAAGGTGTGTCCTTGGTGCCCTTCAAGCCCCTGGATGATCCATCGGACAAGTGCCTGGCCTTAAAATTGACATTTTTGCGGGTCATGACATCTCTCAAGAGAGTTGGAGATCTGCAGGCCTTGTCGGTGGCCCCTGGTTACCTGGAGTTTGCTCCATGCACAGTTAAGGCCATCCTGCATCCGAGGCAGGGTTAAGTACCTAAGGTACCCACTGCTGTGGCCCGAGCTGTGGTCCTTCAGGTGTTCCGTCCTCCCATAGCATCCGCAGAACAGGACTGTTTGGTCAGAGCCCTTGAGTTATATGTCAGCAAGACATCTCAGTTGCGTAAATCGGACCAATTACTGGTATGATTTGGGACCCCTCGTAAGGGCTGCCCGGCTACCAAACACACCATTAGCAGGTGGATTGTTGGAGCCATTGCTATGGCTTACGAGGTGCACTGGTTTGCCTTCACCTCTGCCTCTTAAGGCTCACTCCACACGAAGTATGGCATCCTCTAGGGCATAGTGGTCGGGTTCTTCCCTCCTTGATATATGTGATGCTGTGGGGTGGTCATTCCCTCACACCCGTGTGAGGTTTTACAGTGTCGTTTCCGACACAGTGTTGTAGTTCCCTCAAAAGGGAACCTGTGTAACCCTGGTTCAGGAAAGGGAAAAAGATGCCATACTTCCTTCATACATGTGAGTGGCTTGCTTCAGTCGATCAGAAATCAGACAACAACAGTGAAGCAACCATCCTTTTTAAACTTCCGTTTCCGCCGGCGTACATCACATGATGACGTTGCACCAATCAAGATTGAGCTAGGTTTTTAGAAGTTTCCTTACCAATGCAGCGTCTCGTTCTCAGGGAACCATGGTTACATAGGTAACGATGCGGAGGATCAGCGGCTCTACTCTGAGCTCCTCACCCTATCTCTAAGGGAGAGCCCAGCCACCCTACGGAAGAAAACCACCTCATTTTGGCCGCCTGTATCCGGGATCTTGTCCTTTCGGTCATTACCCAAAGCTCATGACCATAGGTGAGAGTTGGAACGTAGATCGACCGGTAAATAGAGAGCTTCGCCTTGCAGCTCAGCTCTTTCTTCACCACAACGGACCAGTATATGAACCGCATCACTGCGGAGGATACACCGATTTGCCTGTCGATCTCCAGTTCCATCCTTCCCTCAAACAAGACCCCAAGATACTTAAACTCCTCCACTTGAGGCAGGAGCTCTCCACCAACCTGAAAGGGACAAGCCATCTTTTTCCGGCTGAGAACCACGGCCTCGAACTTGGAGGTGCTGATTCTCATACCCGCTGCTTCACACTCGGCGGCAAACCGTCCAAGTGCATGCTGAAGGTCCTGGTTTGATGAAGCCAACAGGATAGCATCATCCCCAAACCGGACTCCCTCCGGCCCCTGGCTGTGCCTAGCAATCCTGTCTATAAAAATAATGAACAAGACCGGTGCCAAAGGGCAGCCCTGCTGGAGTCCAACATGCACCGGGAACAAGTCTGACTTGCTGCCGGCAATGCAAACCAACCAAACTGCTCCGGTTGTATAGGGACTGGACAGCCCTTAGCAGAGGGTCCCAGACCCCATACTCCCAGAGCATCCACCACAGGTCACCGCGAGGGACACAGTCGAATGCCTTCTCCAGATCCACAAAACACAAGTGGACTGGTTAGGGAAACTCCCATCAACACTCCAGCGACGTGGAGAGGGAATAGAGATGGTCCAGTGTTCCACGACTGTGACGAAAACCGCATTGTTCCTCATGAATCCGAAGTTCGACTATCGGCCGGATTCTACTCTCCAGTTCCCTGGCATAGACTTTTCCAGGTAGGCTGAGGAATGTGATCCCC
Source organism: Coreoperca whiteheadi (assembly GCA_011952105.1). Lineage (NCBI taxonomy): Eukaryota > Metazoa > Chordata > Actinopteri > Centrarchiformes > Sinipercidae > Coreoperca > Coreoperca whiteheadi. The sequence goes on from CM022471.1 coordinate 25,605,642, forward strand.
CTATAGTTGGAACACACCCACCAGTCCCCCTTCTTAAATAGGGGGATCACCACCCTGGTCTGCTAGTCCATAGGCACTGTCCCCAGCCGCCATGCGATGTTGCAGAGGCGTGTCAACAAAAGACAGCCCCACAACATCCAGAGACTCTAGGTACTCAGGGCGGCTCTCATCCACCCCCCGTGTCACCCCCCACCGAGGAGCTTCTCAACTACCTTGGTGACCTCAGCTTGGGGGATCGATGAGTCCACAACAGAGTCCTCGGCCTCTGCTTCCTCAGTGGAAGACATGTCAGTGGGGTTGAGGAGATCCTCAAAGTACTCTTCCACTGTCCGAGGATGTCCCCGGTCAAAGTCAGCAGATTCCCAACCCCACTGTAAACAGTGTGTGCAGGGCACTGCTTCCCCTTCCTGAGGCGCCGGACTGTTTGCCAGAATTTATTCGAGGCCGACTGATTGTCCTTCTCCATGGCCTCATCAAACTCCTCCTCTGGGTTTTTGCCTCCGCATCCAGCCGGGCTGAATCTTGCTTGGCCTTCAGCTGCCTCCGGAGTCCCTTGTGCCAACCAGGCTTGATAGGACTCCTTCTTCAGCTTGACGGCATCCCTTACCTCTGGAGTCCACAACCGGGTTTGGGGTTTGCCCCCACGACAGTCACCGGATCCCTTACGGCCAAAGCTCTGAGTGGCCGCCTTGACAATGGAGGTGGAGAACATGGTCCACTCGGACTCATTGTCTCCAGCCTCCCCATTTAACTCTCCAAAAGCATCAATGTATCTTCCTACAGCCTAATACTTAAAATTAAAATAAATCTGATGAAGTTTTAAGTTTGTTTCCAGTTCTTGCTACACTGACTGATCTATTTGTCTTTGTTTTAATTTTTCATAACTTTTAAGTGATTTGTTAATGAAAATTTCTCTATGTTTTTGCTGTGCTTTGTAATGGTTTTTGTATTCTGTTTGGATGTGTATGTCTTTTGAGTGGTGGTTGATGCATTGGTTGGGGGAATGGAGGATTCTTCCTCAATGAGTTTTTCTGTTGATACTCTAAAATTAATAAAAAAACATTTCAGACAATGTTTTTTTTTGTTTTTTTTGAAAGTCTTTGGATTTTTCAAAAGGTTTCTGTGGATTAATGGCACTATTAACACAATTCAGCCAGTACACAAACAGTATTTTCCATACCCAGATGTAGTTACAATATAATGTGTATTTTGAAATGACCTTCCAAACTTTAATGTCTTCCAGGTAAAATGTAGCTGAACTCTATGCTCCAACTAAGTAGGTGGTAAATCTGCACTGAAGTGGAATTTTAGACTTACTTATATCTGAAAATATCACATGTTGGTCCTTGCTAAGCCTGGTTGAGCAGCACTGCCATGTGGACTCAGACAAAGATATTTGGGCCTGTTGTAAAAGACAAAGCCTTTTGTTCGTACTGAGGTGTGAACAGAAACTCAGACCCCCCTGAACCAAAGCAGCCTCAGTTGACCCCCAACTTTACAGGCTGGGATTGGCTGGGAAGCGCACAGGACTAAAAACGGAAGCCCTGTGTATGATGACGTCACCGAGTTCATAAAAGGGCTCGACGCACATGGGCCATTGTTCTTCCTCCATCGCAATGCATTGCAACAGGGCGACACATCCGTCTCTCTCCGATTAACACCACATTACCTTGAGAAGACAACTTTAAATTCCCTAGGAATGACAGATTGCTCGCGGGTTCGAGTTAACACACTGTCAGTGTTTTAAGAAACACTTTTGGATCCCCACCGCTCGTCTGAACGCCCTTTCCTGCAGAGGGAGTCTCCGCTCATCACGAGCCACCGCTCATAGAAGAGCCCCGCCACAGCTGCGGGAGAGCCAAGAGTGCTAGTGCTGCCGCCTACCCCGACGTCTACAGCGGACTGGCTAGATCGCTGGACACAGCGATCTCCCAAGTAAGGGGTTAAATTGCGTCTGGGCAGAGTTTAGATATTATAACTTTGTGTTATTTCATCGAAGCTTTATTGTTGTGAATTGTGTTTGTTTACGTTGCAAACCACGGCTGATGCGCCGCCACCCGTTGTGCTATTTTTAGCTGTGTTAGTCCAGTTAGCTAGCAGTGCTAACGTTAATAAACAACTTCTTCAGGCTTAGGTCCAGTAATAAGACGCAGACGGAAGTCTGGTCGGATTACTGTGGATGAAGTGAGTTTTTAACTTTTCCCACAGCGTCTGAGATTCTCTTGCTTCTCTGTGGTTTTCTCTTTGCTTTAGAAGTTACTGTGCTTGTGCTGACCACGCCGGTAACGTTAACTGCTATCCTAGCTCTGTGGAGTTGACTGCGTGTTTGTAGCCAGCTCAGTAAACGCGGCTGCGGTACGTGAAAGTCCGCAGCCGCTGTTACTGAGAACAACACCGCCCTCAGCCACGGCGCTAGGATCTCGTCTTTCTTTGTGTGAGTGCTCTCCCTCTTTCCTCCTCCACTAACTCACATATCTTTACATGCACATTTACACGCTCCAAACACACACACACACACACACACACACACACACACACACACACACACTCTCTGATCGGCTTGATCGTATATGCTTGTTTGTTTAGTTTAGACTTTAGTGATTGTTTGCTGGAGTTATTGATTGCTAATCAATGATAAGGTTAAATAAACATTATTGTATAATTTAAAGAGCAGTTGCCTGTGGTTATTGTGCGTATTTGTTGTGATAATAGCTCGTTGCGATAGCTAGTGCTCGGATTCATCCTTCACTGTCCATTATTAATGTACGGTAATATTCTATTATCAGCATTTTGGGTGGACAGCTACCTTCGAGACTGTTTTCACTGTTTGATTATTAATTCCTGGATTCCAGGTGGTGCCCCGTAATTATTGATCTATATTAATAACTTCATAACATTAAATTCCTTATTAATATTCATACATAATATTTGATATTTTATGTTAATAACCAAACCTACTCTACCTGAATCCCAACACACAACTCTGGTGTCTTTCCTTGTTTCACTTGTTTTCAGAGTTTATATTGTCCTCTATGTGGTGATTATTCATGCAATTCTGATAAGTTGGTAGTAGCTATAGGTTCACCCTGAGTGTGACTGTGTGCTCTGTATACCGAATCTGTGTTGTACACTACTGTAGATTATTCCTACCAGCTGCTGATACACAATAGACCTGTGATTATGAAATCCTGTTGACTAAAGATATCTTGCACATGGGAACATGTTTGTCTCCAGATCTACTGGTCAAACATCTCTTCAAATTGTGACATTTTTGACCTGACAGTCTGTCACCTGTGTGTTTCCCACTCCTACGTGGGCAAAACGGCATCTAGCTGGACTATTTAAAGCAGTGCAGAGTTAGCTCACTACCTTCTTGTCTGGCTTCGAGGTAAGTACAGAGAATGATCCTGTTCATATCTCTGTTTCACTTATCTACAATCAAATATTCTCATGGGACTTAATTTCCAACAGATGTCACAGGTGTGGAGTTTAGGTCTGCTTTGCTTCCTCATTGGCGCATCATATGGTAAGTTGCCTTTCAATTTTGGATACAGTTTTACTGAAATGGCAAACTAAATGAGCAGTACAGTTAAGATGGCATGTTTTTTTTATTGGATTTCAAGCTGCTAGTGATTTCCTGCATGTGGATCCTCTTAACATAGAGGTTTTTGCTTTTGTTTCCCCTTAAGTAGCTTTAACGATGTTAAAATCATCTGTTTTTATTCCTGTCTGACAGTATCATATACTGTTTATCAGTTTGTTCCAGCTCTTAAAGCTGTATGATGTTTATATGACTTACCCACCAGCAGGGTGCTGCTTGTTAAATTTGACCATATATCCATAAATTAATCAATAATTTATTTTTATTATTACTGGTGGTGAGTCCTTTATCATGCATAAGGCTATGGTGGAGTGTTCCAGTTATGATTTGCATATGTAAACATTATATCCTGGCTATATATTGGAATACTCCGATAGTAGCTTGAAGTATGAGCTATTCAGTCCAACACAAAGATTGATGATAAAATATGTAATGAGAGTCAACATGACGAGATTAAAAGTGAAAGTCAGTGGTTATGTGGATGTTAAAGAGTCCAGGTAGCCAGAAACCAAACTGGGTTCATTCTCAAGTGCTCAATTTACTCAGTTGGTACAGATATATGACAGATTTGCTAGATGTGCATAATAGAATTATGAAACAGATATATGAATAACCAGGTTTAACATGCTCCATGTAAATGTCATATTTGTGGTTTGACCTTTCTAATGTTCCATGTAAAGGTCATATCCAGAATATAAAAACCATGTTAGGACTCAAATAGATACTAGCCGAGATACTAGTGTGAATATAAATGTATTTGTAGATAACCAAGGTAGGAAGGTTCAATTCTAATATAAATATGTATCATAAATATCAGTTAAACTGCATCACTTTCATGTGTGTGATTTGAGTTGACAATATCTTTCCAGTAAAGCTTCAGATATGGAAAAAAATAAATGGATAACATGTTTTCTTGCTGGGTTCACACTATAACCATGGCAGTATAAACCATGTGACCTTTTTTGACTCTATTTGGGCATCCTTTTGCCAAGACACACTGTTTGCGACCTTTAAGTTTCATCTGTCCTTTTTTCCTGAAAGGTCTGTGGAAAAAAATGTTCAGCCTAGAAAGCTTCGAAACTTCATGAATTGAAAGGATGTTTTATCTGAGTTGCCAGTATATGATATCAAAACTGAATGAGTATCATTGTGAAATTCACTCCACATTGGAGTGTGAAGGTTTATCTTAGTGGTGTGTTCTCCATGTCCACAGCGGCAGAAGTCTGTTTTAATGAGCTGGGCTGCTTTGATGACCTTCCTCCATGGGGGGGCACTGCTCAGAGACCAACTTCCATCCTACCCTGGCACCCTGAGAAGATCGGCACACGCTTCCTCCTCTTTACCCAGAAGAACCGCTACTACCAGGCAAGAGGTTTTCTTTTGCTTGGTAACACCTAGCAAGGAGCGGTTATGTCTCACCACTGATGTGTAAACCATGGGTGTATCCATTGTAGGGATAGAAGTAAATAAATTAAATAATAGATTAACATTTTTTAAATTCTATTTTAGAAAAATACTCATATGCTCATACATTGAAAGGATTATCGGTCACATTAATGTCTCCATACTGGCTGCAAAGAGATCTCTTTCTAAAGAGATTTCAAAGTAATGGGGGGCTAAATCCACAGTCCTCACTTTGTGCAAAAATACATTCTGAAGTTCAGCTGAAGTTAATATGAGGCTTCAGCAGTCTTCTTCTTTTCCTTTCGGCTGCTCCCTTTCAGGGGTTGCCACAGCGAATCATGCGCCTTCATCTAACCCTGTCCTCTGGTCTTCCTCTAGACCTCCTGCCTGGCAGCTCCAACCTCAGCATCCTTCTACCAATATATTCACAGTCTCTCCTCTGAACATGTCCAAACCACCTCAATCTGGCCTCTCTGGCTTTATCTCCGAAACATCTAACATGAGCTGTCCCTCTGATGTAATGGGTATTAGTCACAATTACTGTTATTTAGTAGGAAATTCCCTCTTGCTTCAACAAACAGTGTGTCCTTGCTGAGCAGAGGGAGAAACACAGAGGGATTTTGGTTCTAAAAAGACCACAACTTCTGAAGATTAGACACTTTATTTGTCTAACTCAGACTGCTGAGGCCTCATATTAACTTCAGCTGAACTTTAGAATTCTTATATTGCTTAAAACAAGGCTGTGTATTTTGTCCCCCATCTGAAATCACTTTAGGAAGGGATCTCCATCTGCAATTGGCCTCATCAGCAAGGTCCAGGAACCCCACTGACACTGACTCACTATGCCCCCCCCCCCCCCCAGTAGAGTAATTCTGTAACGTTTTGCACATTCATCTGTAAATATGTTGCACATTGCACATACTGTAATTTAAATACCATGTTGCCATATTGTGCATACTCTATTCTAGGCGTATTGCTAACATTCTGGTTTAATATTATTTCATATCTTATTGTTCATTTTATAGTTAGGGTTCTTCACCTGCAGTACTTTTCTTACTCTTCTTTACATTCCTATTATGGTTATTGTTTTGCACCAAAACACCAAAGGAAATTCCTCATATGTGTAAACCTTCTTGGCAATAAAGCAACCAATAATGCATTTAATGTACATAATGTATGGCCATGTGAGTATTGTATTAAGACAGATTTGAAAAGTTGTGGACTTATCCTTTTCTATTGAAACTGTCAGGAGATTAAGACTGACCAAACCATCCAGGCATCCAATTATAGTGGGATGAGAAAGACTCGATTCATCATTCCTGGTTATTTGAGAAAAGGAGATGAGGACTGGCCACAGGAGATGTGTAAGGTAAGAAGACACAGATTGGAAAAACTCCTTCATGGGTGTTCTTTGAAGAAATACTAGATGTGTAGAACCCACAATGACAGTTTGAATAATTAGTCAGTGGTAATCTGATGTGCACATATTTGTTTAGGACTAAGCACCACGTAAACACAATCTAAACATCACAAATAAAGGCCTTAAAACTCTACTTCAACTCGGGGTTGTACTTTAACACTTGATATATGTTCTCCTGATTATACTTTCATGCTTTTACTTTAGTAACATTTTCAATGCAGTACCTTTACTTGTAACAGAGTATGTTACAGTGTGGTATTAGTATTTTTATTGCGCAGAATCAGCCCCCTACACATTCGGTCCCCTTTTTAACTGGTGTGTTTTAGCTCACAGCTGCAAGACAACAGAGATAATTGGCAGTATCCACAGGTGCTGTGCCGATGTTACTTCTACTTTTTCACAACTAACTCCCCAACATATATGAACAATTTTAACTTGATTCACTTCATTTTTCAACATACAGTGTCTCTCTAGCCCCCTGCGTCCACAGCTACGCTACTCTTTATCTATGTGGGTCGCAGGTGTTCCTACTCATTTCAGGTCTACACTACTCCGCTGACGGTTTAACAATGAAGTCTGCCAACTCACCCCTCCTGACAATCACAGGGAAAACAGCATGTTTAGATCAACATAGTAGGTGTTTTTTTTCTTGGTCCAACTTGTACCTTTAATTTATTGCTTAATTTATGGCTTATAGCATGCAGAGACAATCAGGCCAATTTTTTAGCAAACACAAAACAATCAAGCCAACGTGCTTAGTAATATTTTGTAAAATTTGCATCCAACTCTTGTCCCACCAGCGACTCTGGTTCACACAGTGTTTTTTTTGTGAATTTTTTCAAAGTTTAAACAGTTTTTCATGCTTCCTTTCATTTAATGATTTTAAACTAGGTTGTTTAGATAAGAGAAAGTCTGATTTCATTCACCTGGGCTGACTGCTGCATAGACACGTTTCGAGTTTGCAGAATTTCAATTCAATATTATTTATATAGCCCAATTTCACAAATCACAATTTTGCATTTTAGGGCTTTACAATCTGTAACATACGACACCCTCTGTCGTCGAGCAGCTCCAGGGGAAGCCCAACGAGCAGGATCTGTGCCACTTGCCCCCTCCACCATAGACACAGCAGCACTGCCCCAGCAGGTTGTCGCAATCAAAGATCCAGATTCCACATCTTCATCAAGTAGAAATACCTGCTGAAAGTGACAGTAAGAGACAGTAAGAGAGGGACGAGAAAGCACAAAACTACGGGAGAGAGAAGAAGTCGAGTTAGTAACATGCATTTATTGGATGAGAATGCATGCAAAGAAGGAAAAAAGGTCTGCTTACCTCTTAATTTATTGTGGCCACAGTCAGGGATGGACTGACGGCTGTGGCTAGTTGGCAGAGCGGGTCGTCTACCGGTCGGCGGTACGATCCCAGCTTCCCCCATCCATGTGTCGAACTATCCTTGAGCAAGATACTGAACCCCAAATTGCTCCCGAAGCTGTGCCTTCGGCATGTAAATGTGTGTGAATGATTAGTTTAATTTGTACTGATGGGCAGTTAGCTCCTGCCATCATTGTATGAATGTGTGTGTATGGGTAAATGTGATATGTAGTGTGAAAGAGCTTTGAGTAGTCGGACGACTAGACAGGCGCTATAAAAGTACAGTCCATTTACATTTACCGACTGCTCCGCCAATGACGAAAGTGCACAGGATACGCAAACAGGATGCACGGCTCTCTGGCCACAAGGCTTTTTTTTTATAACTTTACTAAATCTTTCCGATACAAACAGTAAGAACACACAAATTGATACAGAAACAACAAGTAATAGACCTTTCCAGAAAGTGATGGCATAGGGACATTGCTAGAACAGATGTACCATTGTTTCTGAACATATTCCAATGTTATCTCGATAGTCAAGCAAGTCTAGAAGCAGTCTGGTCTGTTTATGTATATTTCTACCCCTCGTGAAAGCTGACTGGCACTCGTCAATAATATGCGATAATCCCTCATTTAAAAGATTAGCATAGACAAGTGCCATTCATTTATAATCAGTACATGGTAAGGCAATTGGTCTCCAATTATCTAATCAAAGATTATCTTTGTTAGGTTTGGGAATTAGAGTGATGATACCGTGTTTCATAATGGGAGAAAGATTACCTTTTGATATTCAATCTAAGTAGGTATGATAGAGCATTTCTCTGATATCACTCCAAAAGAAAGATAAAAACTCCACGGTTATCCCATCTATTCCAGGTGATTTCCCCTTAGACATCTGTCCACCGGCCAAATCTAGCTCCTCAATTCTTAGCTCATCTTCGATAAGTTCTTTAAAGTTAGCAAAGTTAAACCCCTTAATCTTATTTAGGAAGAAACAGCAATCTTCTTTAGAAATAGAAGTTTTTACGTTTACTGCTTCTTGATTTTCAACAATAGTATCACTGATTTTTAACTTTCGAATTTTTTTCTTCGTCTGCCTTTGTTTTTCCAGACTAAAAAAATAGGAAGAGTTTTTTCCCCTTCTTCAATCCAGCAAGCCCTTGAACGGATAAATGCACCCTTGGCCTTCCAGATTTATATTATCAACATGGGTCTATAAATTGTTTAATTCAGTCTGCTCCTCCACTGTCAAGTTATCTTACAGCACAGCGTATTAAGGTGACTAATAATGTTCCTTTGTCTTATCTTTTTAAGTGTTAATGCTTGTTTACTTGTCTTAATAGCTATCTGTCTAATTTTGAATTTGAACCATTCCCATTTACTCAGAAAACACATTTCCAATTCATTTACTTCTCTAACCATGCTGAGATTTCACATCTATTGACCTCATTAACTAGAATGTCTGATATTAGCCAATAATCCAATCTTGAGCACTGGCCATTATTAGATGAGTTAAACCAGGTAAATTGTTTTCTGGTTGGCTTTTTCATTCTCCAATAATCTATTAGATTGGCCTTTGTGATCGATTCAACTATTGTTTCATCAAACGTGTGGCAGTGTCTCTTTGAAGGTAGGCGGTCTAGCCAAAGATCAGGGGCCAGGTTAAAATCTCCCCCAACTATTACTCTATTAGTTGAAAAAAGCATTTTCCACTCTTCTAAGCACGTATTTAAGGATGAGAAGAGATTTTTATTCTGTGCTTTCTTGTTATAACCATACACGCATAATAAAATGAAGTTTGTACCGTTCAATTCTGTTGTGACCTTTAACCAATAGCCGGTTGAGTTACTTTTGTGGTCAGTAATTTTCCCGGGAAATCTATTTAATATGATCATAACTCCTGCTGAGTGTGATGTTCCATGGCTGAAAAAGATAGTCTCCCCATTGCAATTTCCGAATTTTTTTGTCAGCATCAGCAGAGTGGGTTTCTTGCAAAAAAACACAATTAGCTCTTTGCTCCTTACAGAAATAGCCTTTTAAATAGCCTTGTTTTACATTATCTTGTAACCCCCTAGTATTTAAAGAAATAAATGACAACATTTAAGTGGTCAATCAGTCATTTTCTACCGCGGGTGACTGGAGCCTATCCCAGTAACCGTGGGCCTTAGGCTGGGTACACCCTGGACAGTGGCCAACTCGTCGCAGGGCTGACACATAGACAGACAACCATACATGAATAAAATAATGGTAGAATGCTAGCAACTACAGCTGCCAGTAGTTTACTGTAGTTTTACGGGAACATCTGTTACAGTGAATGTCTAAGCCAAAATGAACATTTGTGAAAACGTCTAAAGGGAAGTGAACGGATAGGGTGTGCTTAAATACTGTTGCGCGGCAATGGGAGGTGTTCAAGGCGTGGTCTTTGTTCCCGAATCTAGTTATAAAACTTAATTTTATAATATGCTTTAATGATGCATACAATATTAAACAATTTTGCACTTTATCAAATCAACTAGCCACAAACCGGCTGCCACACAATGAGATCTGGGGCAGTTGTCTGCTTTGCCTGTTTGGTAGTACCCCCTGCTGGCCTTTCATGATGACAGAGCAGGAAAAAAATGAACAGATCTCTGAAAAGTAATCAATTCTGTCTGTTTGGTAGGATGATCATTAAACTCTCACTACAGGTTTCACCTTCCCACTGCTTTTGTCTTCAGCATATGAACAAAATGTCAATTAGTTTCTTAAATTAAATTACAAAAAAACAAACAAAACCAAAGATATTTTATCAATTCCCTCTAGGGTATCCATCCATGTAGATGTTTTTGGTTTTATTTGTCCAGTTTTTCAGATATCCATCTGAGATTTCTGCTTCCACTCCAATACAATGGAGGTGGATGGAATTTTGAACAATTGAACTGACACTATTAGATCAGATTCTATTGACATGTATCACGACTCTCTTACATACCCTTGCCTCCATTACTTGTTATTGTTCTTATGCTGATATTGTGAAATCTCTTTTGTTCTATTGGGTTTGTTACTGTCCTACCTATTTGATATTTCATGCCAAATGCTTTTATTGTGAAGCACCTTGTAACTTTTATTTTGAAAAGTACTATATGAATAAATCTTTACTTATTAGGGTTAAGTAAGAAAATGTTTTTGTAAATTGGGTGAAGAGATTCTTTACCCCATGTTTCAATAGGTCTATGTTGACTAAAATGTTGCTCTGTCTAGGTTATGTTGAAGTGGGAGAATGTGAACTGCATTACTGTGGAGTGGAAGAAAGGTGTGAAGACTCAGTATGCCCGGGCTGCCAATAATGCCAGGGTGGTGTCTGCTCAGGTAGCATCCATGATCACATTCCTCATGGTAAATACAGCACTTTATTAACTGTCAGACACAGGCATACTGTAGGTGTAGGCCACAACTACAAAATAATAATAAAAAAAAAAAAACTTTTGATAGAACTAGTGTGTTGGAAAAAATGCAATGGGGAAAGGACCCAAACGCAGATAGAGGTGGCAGGATGATGAGTGGAGTTTTGTTGTGTTACAGGCAGGCAGAATACAGGTTGGCAGGCAGGTGTACAGAAAAGTAATGAGTATCAGGCAGCCAAAAAGCCTAAACAACCTGGAAGACAGAACCAACATAGCAACAGGTTTTAACAAACTGACAATGAACAAAAGCAGTGAACCAGTATATATAGTGAGAGCTGATGAGGGAATGAAATGCAGGTGAGAAGAGGACCAACACACTGCAGGCTGATGAAGGAGAGTGGACACAGGTGTGTGGGTAGTGGAACAGACAGGGGTTATTGCAGGAAAACAGACACATGAGAGGAGGAGAATTTCTACAAAATACAGCAAATACCTAACTTAACTGAAAACCATAAAAGCTAGGCTAGCTGTTTCCCCCTTCTTCCAGTCTTTGTGCAATGCTAGACTAAAACATCCTGGACCTCTCTGTATTAAACAGAGAAAAATAAAACTGATACCTGTATTCTTTCTGACTCCAAGTAAGACAGCATACAAATGTAGTTCCCTAACTGTTGGTCAGGTTCCTTTTTAAAGGAGTATTTCAGCAATTTAGAATTGTACTTCCATAAAGTTGGGGTGAGAGACATGTCAAAATTGAAGGAGCACAGAGTATCAGTGTAATCACAGAAGCCCAAATTAGTCTTAATATTACACAGACAGGGTGGAAAGGGCAAAGACATACACAACTGGAAGCTGAGAGGATATTATCACATACACAGTGGTTGAAGGACATACTGTATGACATTATATGTACAATAGTGTGATAGATACAGTATCTTTGAATTTAACATCTTGCATGATGCAGGGCAACTACAAGCAGAAGGCTGATAAGTTCCATATTATCGGACACAGCCTCGGAGCTCATGCTGCAGGAGATGCTGGAAGCAGGATCACTGGCCTTGCACGCATCACAGGTAAACCTGCCGCAGTCCTCGCACTTTAAAATGGACGACTCTAGTGTATTTAAAGATATTTGGATTTTTGTATAGTGTATTTTCTTTATTCCTGATGAAATGTAGGTTGCAAAACATAAGAGTAGAGGATACCATCACACCCCACCATAGACACAGCAGCACTGCCCCAGCAGGCAACCTGCAATCACAAATCCAGATCCTGCAGAATAACTGCGGAAAGTGACAGTAAGAGAGAAGAGAGAGACGGGAAAGCACAAAACTACGGGAGAGAGAAGATGTTGAGTTAGTAACATGCATTTATGGGATGAGAATGCATACAGATAGAGAGGAAGAGGAGGAGAGAGTTGCATCCTGGGAAGTCCCCCGGCAGGCTAGGCCTAGAGCACTTTGGGATGGTTTAGGAGCCTTAAGAATACTCTTAAATGTGGAGATGGTGTCTGCCTCCCAAACCCAAACTGGGATCTGATTCCACAGGAGAGGAGCTTGATAGCTGAAGGCTCCCATTCTACTTTTGGAGACTCTAGGAACAACAAGTAATCCTGTATTCTGAGAGCGTAGTGTTCGATTGGGGTAGTAAGGAACTATGCGTTCTTTAAGATATGATGCTACCTGACCCTTGAGAGCTTTGTAGGTGAGGCAAAGGATTTTAAAATCTATTCTGGATTTTACAGGGAGCCAGAACAGAGAAATTGGAGAAATATGATCTCCTGTCAGTACACGTGCTGCAAAATTCTGCATCAACTAGAGAATCTTAAGGGACATTTGTTTTCAGGCAGCCAGATAAGGAGTTGCAGTAATCCAGCCTAGAAGTAACAAATGCATGGACACATTTTTCTGCATCGTTTTGAGACAAGATGTGCCTGATTTTTGCAATGTTACATAGGTGAAAAAAGGTAGTCTTTGAAGTTTGTTTCATGTGGGAGTTAAAGGATCAAAGATAACTGAGGTTCCTTACGGTTGTGCTGGAGGCCAGGGCAATTCCATCTAGAGTAACTATCCCCTGCTAATGTGTTGGAGGTGTTTGGGGCCAAGTACAATAACTTCCGTTTTGTCAGAGTTTATCAGAAAATTGCAAGTCATCCAGGTTTTTATGTCCTTAAGGCATGCTTGAAGTTTAGCTAACTGATCAGTTTCATCTGGCTTAATTAATTGATATAATTTGGCATCATCCGCATAACAATGAAACTTTATGATGTCTTTCCAATTAATATTGCCCAAAGGAAGCATATATAATGTAAATAGAATTGGTCCAAGCACAGAACCTTGTGGAACTCCATGGCTAACTTTGGCATGCTTAGAGAATTCAACATTAACATGTACACACTGTCTGATAGATAGGATTCAAACCAGCTTGGTGCGGTTCCTTTAATGCCAATTAAATGTTCTAGTCTCTGAAATAGGATGTGAGGGTCAATGGTGTCGAATTCAGCACTAAGATCTAACAAGACAAGTACAGAGACAAGTCCATTGTCTGATGCAATTAGGTCATTTGTAATTTTCACCATTGCGGTCTCTGTGCTATGATGCACTCTAAAATCCTGACTGAAAATCCTCAAATATACTATTGTTATTTAGAAAATCATGTAACTAATTAGCAATTGTTTTCTCAAGGATGTTAGAGATGAATTGAATGTTAGATATAGGTCTATAGTTGGCTTTAACCCCTGGGTCAAGAGTGGGCTTTTTAAGTAGAGGTTTGATTACAGATACTTTAAAGGACTGTGGTACATAGCCTGTTAATAAAGACAGATTGATTATATCTAGTAAAGAAGTGCTAACACGGGGTAAAACATCTTTAAGCAGCCTAGCTGGAATGAGGGTCTAAGAGACAGGTTGATGGCTTAGATGAAGAAATTGAGGTTAGCTGAATAAGGGTGACAGGAGAGAAGCAGTATACATCAGGTTTAACAGCTTCTTCAAATTTTTCTGTGCCTGGCGATAGATCGGTACTAGATGAGGGAAGGATGTGATGATTTTTTTCTCTAATAGTTAAAATTTTAGCATTAAAGAAGCTCATAGTTGTTACTACTGTAGGCCGTAGGAATACAGGGCTCGATAGAGCTGTGGCTCTCTGTCAGCCTGGCTACAGTGCTGAAAAGAAACCAGGGGTTGTTTTTATTTTCCTCTATTAATGAGTTGTAGTAGGTTGCTCTGGCATTACAGAGGGCTGTCCTATGTTTTAAGACTATTTTCCCAGCTTAGTTGAGATTCTCCCAGATTGTTGGAATGCCATTTCCTTTCAAGTTTTTGTGATGTTTGCTTGTATTTGCAGGTTTGTAGATAATGCCATGGAGCTAACCTTTTTAGCTCCATGGCATAGTTAGTTTTATTTTCTTCTTTTTTAGAGGGGCAACAGATTTGAATGTCATTCGCAGTGAACCTTCAGGACTGTCAACAAGATGATCAATTTGGGACTGAAGTTAGCATAAGAGTCCTGTCTTATTGCGACATTTCATCATCATCATCATGACACCACTATTTAATTTTGGCAACCAGGTGAATCTACAGCATCTTAATTTTGGACAAAGGATGCTCTTCTGTGTTGCAGTCCATCAAGTGATTTAGATTGCTGAGACAGCTGAGTTTCTACATTGAAATTCCATTGATCTCTCCATGATTTCACACTACTTTCTTTCTCTGCTCAGGACTGGACCCCGCGGAACCTTACTTCAAGGACACTAATGCCTCTGTGCGTCTGGATGCCAGCGACGCCACCTTTGTTGATGTCATTCATACCGATGGACTTCCTTTCAACACCAAACTTGGTACATATCACTGTTGATCATAATGAATAAGATCAAAGTGGGATGTATTTGCTTAATGTCTTTGTATGATTTTTTTAACTACTGCTTAATAGAGTTGGAACTAAGGAGTCGGGATTTTGGTTCAATTTGAAAGAATATGTATTTGTGACCAGTCATGGAAAGTTCTGGAGCATTTTGAGTTATTCACAGATTCTGAAAGTGTGGTCTCCAAGCTTTCCAACGTGTAACACATAGAAATCTGATAATATTTGGAGAAGTCGTGGCCATTTGAAGGTAGGCACTCAAAAAAGCTCAAAAGGGAGAAAATGTCCTCTAAAGATTGCACAGTTCTCACCTGCATGGAGTGACAATAGGGCTCATTTAGATAAGCCATACCCCCTGCAAAGCTTCTCCCTGTAAAGCGTCATGTTTGCATAGCAACGACAGACGCAATGGGAAAAATCGGACCGCATACTATTAATAATAAATGATTATTAGCATCCCATTCAATTTAGGGAATGCTAACAGGCAGGTTTACGTGGGCTAAGTCATTCACACCTGTCAATTCAAGCAACCAACCAAGCAATTGAAGCATTGTTCAAATTAATAGCAGTTGCTAAAATTACCATCTAAAAGCCCATTATAGTAATGGGTTTTTTTGGCAAGTGATACGATGCTAACGATTACAATTAAGACGACAGTCCTGAGCTAGCTAACAACAATAGGCAGGTATGGGAAGGTCTAAACATGAGATTACGTGTACGTCCTGAGCTAGCTAACAACAATAGGCAGGTATGGGACGGTCTAAACATGAGATTACGTGTATGTGTTCTTAGAATGAACACAATACGACAAACTTTGATGTTTATGGAAACTCACCCCATAAGACACAGAAAAGTATTCTTGCAGATTTGTCGGGGTCTTCTTTGTGGATGTAACCATCTCCGAAGTTTGCACTGTGCGTCTGTTTGCCTCTAAATGTCCAATAATTTGCATGTCCAGCCAGTGAGCACTTGTTCGCAAGCATCTAACTTGTCGAAGAAGTACTTCAAAACATTTTCGGTGTAATGGCCAGGGTTTAGCTCATCTGCAATAATCTTTGCGGCGTCCATCTTCATTGAATTTTGAGATCGGCCAGAGTGCGGCATATTAAGTAGCCATGCTTGGAGGGTGGGGCAATAACAGAAACAAAACCTGTCTTATCCAGTATGGATATATGCAAAAACCTGCTTCTTTCTCATTTTGCTTGAATGTTGTGCTGCCGACTTGTGTCAAAGGTTTCCATGTTGGGTCACATATGTATGTATACAAGTGATTTCTGTTTCTATCCTCTCAGGTCTGGGGATGTCACAATCTGTGGGCCACATTGACTTCTACCCCAACGGAGGGGAGCTGATGCCCGGCTGCTCTGTCAACAAAGGGAATCCCACTGACCTGGATGCCATCTGGGAGGGTGAGATAAATCAAGACATATACACATTTTAATAAACGAAGTGGAAATGCAATGATCACAATGGCGATTTTGTTATAGTTAAATTTTTTTGCCACCAAAACAAAGACTGCAGTCCTTCATACTCAGTCAAGTTAGCTATCTTTCCATTATTGTGTCTAGTTTTTAATGCTGGTTGAATAAAACATACATAGGCTACTGCCAGAATTCTGACAATTATTTTGCCAGTTATCATGTCCATGTGGTCAACATCTGAACTGAAAAACATCTACTAAAGGTGAGCTCACAATATAGGAGTTTTTGGCTGATTTATCCCTGATTCACTAATCTTAATAATATCCTTTATTGTGTGTTGCACCATTATTTTCAAATCTTGTAGTTTGAGCATGTTTGAGATTAGAGACAGGAAAATCTGAAGATTATCGGAAGTGTGTGATATAACCTGATTTAAAAACTCCTGTAGTATGAGCCCAGCTTAAGAGCAGCTTTTTGGCCTTCACATTGATTAGAAAACATCACATCTGAGTGACAGAGTTAAGGCAATTTCCAGTTGCAACAGCCCAACCTCATTCAAATCAAATTTTTTGTCTCCTAGAACAAACATTTATATACCATAATTTTCTGTATTATGTTAAGTGGCATCAGTTACCGGATGCAAAATGTAGGGAGGTGGCTGGTGTATCAGGTAGGCACACCATGGCACTGGACTCAATTGCAAGACTCAGGTAAAGAGCAGGGGTGTATTCCAGAAAGCGTGGTTAACTTACCATCTGGTAAACTCTGAACTCTTGGTTGATCAATTCAAAACCAGCTTACGCTGAGTATGTCCATTCCAAAACACCTGAAAAGATTTAGTTTAGTCAACCTATTGGTAACCCAGAGTTAATAAGCACATGCACACTAAAAACATAAAGACCCTTCCAATGGATCGCCGAATTCATGAGTCACAATGGAAACTCAAGGGGAAAAAAAAAATAAGAGCAGCATACTTCACAGAAGCAGAGTTGGAGGTTTTAATGTTGGCTTATGAGGAATTCAAGCCCATTATCATGAAAATACAGCTGCATCAGCGAAAGAAAGAGAGTTGGCTTGGCAAAAAAAAAAAATTAGTGACAGAGTAAATGCGTGAGTTTAAAAATATCAAAACTCTCCCTTATTATAGTGTATGATTAAATATCCTTTTGAATACTTTGTATAACTATTCAAGCATTACTTTTTCCCCTGCCAACCAGTTTCTTTAGGCTATATATAAAATATATTGACTTTGTAATATATTGGCTTCTTGTTTAATAAGATGTAATCCTTCTGGAGCCAGAAGAACTCTGTCCCAAGTCAAAATGAAACGCAAAAACATTCTCCAAAAAGGTAATATTGAAATAAAATAATTACTGGAGCTATGTAGGCATATTAAGTCATTTTTAGCACATTTCTTCTGTCATGTAGCTGATAGTAAGAAGGCTGAGGCCCGTCTAACTGGTGGGGGGCCACCACCATCTCCCCTCACCCCAGCTGAGGAGCTAGCTCTGTCCCTTAATAAAGGGCAACCAGTGGTTGATGGCTTTCCCGGGGGCACTTCATCACAGTCTACCCCCAATTTTTGCGTTTTGGCAGCACTCAGACCACAACACACAATCATGGTAGTTGCGCATGTAAAATAGAAGAAAGTGGACTTGAAGGAAAACGTGGCTAGAACACTTTCTGTGCAAATACGTCGTAAATTCAATTAAAAGTACATTTTATTATTCCTCAGGAGATGGAGTTTGTCCAGTAGTCAACTGTGAATTATATATGTTCAAATTTACAGTATTTTTAAGCACTTTACCTTTATAAATCTTTATCTACTAATGAAGAATGCAAAAAAAACAAAGAGCAAGGCACAGAATCTGTCCTGTGGTAAGAGCTGACCCTCTGTCACATTTGATATGTGAGGTTTCCAAATTTTGCTACATAAGTTAACAATTCTTTTGAAAAACTGTAAGGCTCGCTCATATTCATTTGGCTATGAAAACACATCGATACGTGGCCTTATCACCCTCTCACGGTGAAAAAAAGCCTTGTATAATCCGTGCTTCTACGTCCACAGGATCCTCAAACGGGCACGCCATGCTCAGTAACCTCTCTGAAACAAACTAACCTGTGAACATAACCTGATCTGGAGCAGGTTATGTTCACAGAGCAAGTTTCTATGGTTACTTACATACCCTGAAAGTTATTTCCGTTTATGGAACCGAAAGTTGAGGTTATCAGCTAACTTAATCTTAAAGTTACCTGGGTTTACACCCCAGAGGTATTTATTTGGCACAGGTTTGGTGCACAGGTAAGCAGTCTAACAAGCAGAAGTATCCAACTCGTATGGCAAACGGGGAAGTTGAGGAAACAGAAAACTGGTCCAATATCACACTGAGACAGCACGAAGAAAACGCTGGTAAGCTCACTGCAGACAGATAAGACAAACTGGCAACAGAGGAGGGAGGCACAGGGACTAAATACACAAGGGAGGAGGAATAACGAGGAACAGGTGGAATCAATCACACAGGCAGGAGACATGAGGACAGGGAGTATCTTTAAGGAGAGACAGAGGGGAGTATACCAAAATAGAACAGGGACAAAGCAGGAGAAAATGAAAACATAACTTAGTCAGTGATCTAGGATGTGACATGGTGAACATACAAAGTGCAGGACTTTGATAAGACTGACATTAGCATTCCGATCTTTGTGTCAAATAAAGGATTGATTCATCAATTCTACAAATTCTTTGAACTGAGACTTTTTTTTTATGTAAATCAGATCTGATTATAATGTATGTCAATGTAACTAAACAGTTGTTTATTATACTTAAATGTTGGGTATGTGATACTGGAGCAATCCAGTACCATGAGAAATACCATGATATAGAGTGAACAACAACACAGCAAGTTATTAATGTTAGATAGGTTGTGGGTTAGCAAACCGTCCCTATTGTTGCCACTGTAAAGCTAACAGCCAGATAGAACGAGAGCTTCCCAGAACCAGCACATCAGCTCCATACAGTGATACTTATAACTTTCCTGCTACTATAGTATGACAACAAAAGCACATCTTGGCAAACTAGAAAGTAAGCTGAATGTCTGTGTGCCAGTCATTTAATGTTACCTGACACACAAAGAATGGCTGGAATTGTGTGGCCCCATCCGAGCCACTTTGTTAATTTACAGAACCTGTGTACAAACAGATTTTTTTCAGTGTACACACTGAATAGAAAGCTCGAGGACCGTGTTTTTGTCTGTCTACCTACCTGTGCACCATCTGCCTGCCTGTCTGTTACCTGTGTGCCATCTGCCTGCTTGTTACCGGTTTGCCACCTGCCTGCTGCCTGTTTGCCGCTTGTCTTCCACCCAGCAAAACAATAAATCACCATTCAAGTCATCATCCTGCCTCGTCTGTCTGCATTTGGGTCTGCTCCCTGTTCTCCACTTGCCAAAACGTAAAAGAACAAACTGACCATTATGAACCCAGCAGAATTTCTCTGGCTCCCATGTACCTGGGAGACGCTTGGTTTGTCAAGAGACATTCTATCAGATGAAGAGCCAGCATTTTTCAGGCTTCCCTCAGCTGTCTGGAGGAGCGATCCACCGATGGCATCGCAGACACCCTTCTTCAGATGGAATATTTCTTTTTGCCCCATTCCTCACAGGCCCATTCTTCATGTGTCACTGCTACCCAGCTGTTTGGCTTCACTAGTGCCCAGCTGTTCAACCTCACCCTTACCCTGCGCTCTGTAGGTCCCGCAGACCAGCTGTTTGGCCTCACTGCTACCCTGTGCTTTGGAGGTCCCGCTGCCCAGCATCGCAGACACATGGCCACCCAGCGTCAGAGAGACATAGTAACCCAGCGTTACAGAGACTTAGCTGTCCGGTGCTTCAGATCCATCGTGTCCAGTCGGCGGTCCGGCCGACTCTTGTTCCTGAGCCCTCTGAACCCCCTGTGCTGCCACAGTAATCCCCAGAACTCCCCGTGCTGCTGCGGCAGCCATGTCCTGTCCCTGCTGGGACGCTGCAGCAGTCATTTGCCAACATGTATCTTTGTTAGGATTTGGTGATGTCTATTTTGTTGGGTTTTCTTGTAATAAGGGGGAAAATAAGTTGTTATGGTTGGAAGTTCTCAGTCGGTAGATATCTGTCCATGGTTTTTGTTCTGTGAGTTTTTGTCTTATTTAGAAATTGTCTGTTTAATCTACGTTTTAGGTCTTGGTTCTGGTCCTTCCTGTTTTATTTTGTAAGATTGTCTGTTCCCTCCTGTGTTTGTCTGTTTTACTTTCTGCTCCCTGATGTCTTGACCTGGGTAATGGGACTCACCTGTGTCTTCCCTGTGGGTATATTCTGTGTGTTCTCCCTCTTTCTTTGTCAGTTCGTCGTTGTCTCTTCCATCGTTCTCTACCTCTGATGTTTCCCCGTGCTTTTCCCCTGACGTTTGGATTTATGTCTGTAGCTTTTTGGACTTCTGCCTTGTTTTTGGATTTTTGCCTGCCTGGTTCTTTTGGATTTTGCGTCCTGGGACGTTTAATAAACCCTCCACTCCTCTCTAAAGCAGTCTGCATCTAGGTCCTCCTTCACTTCCACTCTATACACACAACAATCTTAAGTTTATTGAAGTTATTATCTCAAGTTAAGTGAAGTTAACTCTGGTTTTACGAGTTCACAACTCAGAAGATGACGTTGAGCTAATTATTCAACTTGAGTTCAGTTAAGTCACAGTTTTAAGGCTGCAGTTTTTAATGTTACTACAGGTTATCATCGGACTAGGCCACAGACAACTATCTGCATTTCTGTGCATATCCCACAAATACATTAAAATTATGTTTCCCACCCTGCTAGGATTAATGATTCCAGTATCACTAGACATCTGACATCTCAGGAAATGGGTCTCTTTTGTCAGCAAATGTATCTGCAAACCGTATTTGGCATGCAATGTACCAACCACACAGTACATCAGAAATAATAATGATGATAATAATAATACAAATATATCAGGAACAATACAACATTCACATAAAAATCCAAATTTGTATCTATTATCTGATTTGTCAGAAAAATCCGCTAAATTCCAAAGTTGTTAAGATCCATACTTTTTCTGTGTTGGTACAGAAGCTACAAAGTATTCAAATTTAACTTACAAGCACATGATGTGACCTTTGATATGCTCTCGTCCAGTGTTCTCAAGTCTACTGGCTTCATCACAGGCATGCATCCTATACATAACTCTATACATTTCCTCAACCTAGCAACTTACAATGCAGAGCCCCTGTGGAATATTGGCGCTGTCCCAATGGAACAATTGTTAAGAAACCCCAGGCGGAGTTATTCCTGCTGGACCAATCTGAGTAGTAAGGCTCAAGTGGCAGCATTGGTGCCATGCCTGGTTCTGGAGGGGACGTTTTTGACACAGCTAAATCTGCCACTTTCGATCCTATAGATAAGAGAGGGAGAGTGGGAGCCAGGGCTGCATAGCTGAATGTCTTGGAGTGCCTGGTGTTTGCCCTGTACTGGAAGAGAAAACAATAGAAGCCGTAACCTCTTTCTATATCTGTCTCTCCCTGACACCGTTTCTCTGTCTAACAGAGTCTGTCTCACTCTGACTCTCCCTATTATTGTTTTACTGGTGCTGATTTTCAAAACTGTAACTTCTTGCTAAGCAGTTTGGCTGTGCAAATCAGTGCTGATTTTCCAAATTATAGCAAGGCTGATAGTTTTAAATATAATTCTTCCCTTCAATTGACGACTTCTCAGTCTTCTAAACCTCTGAATGTTTCCCGCCACTTATTCACAAAATCTCATTTTACACCCCCGTGTTCTAAAACGATAAATAAATCAACTTTGAACCTGATAATTTTTACCCCGACCCTGTTCACAAAGTTCGTACTTAGCTATCTGAAATTCAAGACTCAAATCTGCATTCACATCTCATCACTTATTCATTCTTACCTTACTCTCTTTTAAAACCATGTTTGTCTCGTTTTTTTCTCCTCTTCCCTTTTTGTCACTTTTTCCAATCTTTTGCCAGGTACCATGAAGTTTGATGCCTGCAACCATGTCCGAGCTTACCAGTACTACAGCGAGAGTGTGGTTAAACCCCAAGGCTTTGTTGGATTCCCCTGCTCTGACAAGGACAGTTTTGCTACTGTAAGTCTTTGATTAAACTAAGAGTGTTAAGGTTCCACTAGTGCCTTTCCAAGTGATGATTTTTTGCAGAATTTACATAACAAGACATTATTAAATTGCACAGTCTACAAACTTAAATATCATCTTTAATTGGTGCATGTTAAAAATATTTTAAATAACTGAGTGAGTTGACCTGGAAGTATTTAAGTTGTAGCCATGATAGGATCGGAAGAATTCTCTAGATGCTAAGAAATATAGCTTCAATACTTCTTTCCTACCTCCTTTAGCCTACCTTACTGTAATCAGAATCAGAAATACTTTATTAATCCCCGAGGGGAAACTTTTTGTAACAGCAGCTCTCTATCACGTCAGTGCACACAAGAATGGAAGTACTAAGCAAAAAGCAAAAATATAATACACTATAATACAGGTAACTACAAAGTGGGTATAAGTATAAATTCAAAATTAAATAAGTGTAATGTACAAAGTGGGTTTACCGGTTGAGGTTAATATTACAGTATAAAGAAATAGTGCATGAACTGTCAAGTTACATGTAGCTTATTAACAATATATAATGGGACAGAGGATATTGCACAGCCGTACTAGAAGTATAAATAAGTATCACAAATTAAATTTAAAACAGCGTGTATTGCACAGTAGTTTAAGCACTGGATGTTCCCAAATTATGTCCAGTATTTCAGAGATGTTTATGATCAGTGTCCGGTTTAGTGACTTAGGGTCATATCGACTAACACTTAGAGGGAGGAGTTATAGAGTTTGATGGCCACAGGCAGGAATGCTCTGTGGTGCATTTTGGGAGGATGAGTCTTCCGCTGAAAGTACTCCTTTGCTTGACCAGCACATCATGGAGTGGGTGGGAGACACTGTCCAGGATGGCATGGATAAGGATAGGGATTAGACCTTCCTTATGGATGCCCCACTTTTGCCCGTTGGTCTCTTCGGGGAGGCGGTCGGCTCAGTTGTCGAGCGCTTCAGGGAAGCGCGGCAACAGGCTGCGGCCTTCCAGTGGTTTATCCTTCGCAGCTCTTACATGCTGGCCCAGAAAGCGAGCGTGGCTCAGCGAGCCCCTCCCCAGCGGTCAAGGGGCTCGCTCCCGCCTGCTCGACGGAGGCCTGAAAGGGAGAAGGCGGACCTGAGCGCCATGCTTCTCGCCTGACAGGCTTCCAGGAAGAGGCCCTGACTCAAGGGGGCGCCCTCCATTCGGGGGCGAACACATAGATGCTTCCCCATCGGGCCCTCGGGAACTCAGCCTCCTAACCCCGCCATCTGTGGCGCTTCGGGGCGTGGCGAGTTCCGTGCAACCGCTGCCTTTAGACCTGCACGGCTGTGCAGCAGTCAGGCCAGAGTTGCGTCCTCTACAGAGGCCTGTAGACGTTTATTTCCAGTTAAATCCCGCCGCTTTGGCGCTTCGGGATACCGCAGCTCTCACATCGCAGGTTCGGGGAGCGGTCAGGCATGTACATGCCAATCCTCGGGGATTTCCCGCCACTGTAGCGCTTTGGGTAACCGAGGCCGCCACTCCAGGTCCCCCAGGCACCAGCCTCGAGCGGTTGGTTCCCCTGAGGAACTTTCTGCCCGCATGGGAAGCGTTACCCTGCGTGTCGCACTGGGTTTTGCGCACCGTCCGACAAGGCTACACGCTTCAGTTCTGGTCTCGACCCCCAGGATTCCGAGGAATCCTGGAAACAAGGGTCGACCGAGTACAAGCACAAGTGATGGAGGAAGAAATTCATTCCTGTACAAAGGGGCCATAGAACAGATCCCCGACAGCGAGATGCATGCCGGGTTCTACAGCCGGTACTTTATAGTTCCGAAGCGAGACGGTGGTCTGCGCCCCATTTTAGATCTTCGTCACCTGAACCAGCCTCTGAGGAGGTTCCGCTTCCGGATGTTGACGATCCCTATGATTGTGAGTCAAATTCAGTCCGAGGACTGGTTTGTCACAATCAATCTGAAGGACGCTTACTTCCATGTCTCTGTCATTCCGGGACACCGGAAGTTCCTGCGGTTCGCTTTTGGGGGCAAAGCTTACCAATATCGGGTGCTACCCTTGGGCCTAGCACTCTCCCCCCCTTGAACTTCACGAAGTGTATGGATTCCGCCCTGGGTCCTCTCAGACTCCAGGGGATCCGCATCCTCAATTATTTGGAGTGGTTGATTTTATCCCAGTCTCGTCTCATTGCAGTACAGCATCGAGATGTTGTACTTGCGCATTTGAGGTGCTTGAGGTTGAGGCTCAACACGAGCAAGAGCACGCTCACTCCAACACAAAGGATTACGTTCCTAGGAGTACTGTGGGACTCAGTCGCGTTGCGGGCACAACTGTCTCCCGCACACGTCGAGTCAATCCTGACTATGGTACTCAGGGTGCAGCTAGGCCGACATCTCACTGCACTTTAGTTTCAGAGACTGTTAGGCCTCATGGCTGCAGCATCCACCGTGATTCCGCTTGGATTGCTGCACATGAGGCAGCTGCAGTGGTGGCTCAGGGATGCCGGATTTTCTCCGAGGGGCATTTCTTTTCACTTGATCAAGGTTACACGCAGGTGCATGCGTGCCTTAGACAGGTGGAGACAACGGGTGTTCCTGACTCAGGGCCCAGTGCTGGGAATGGTGTATCACCGTTGCACATTTTTGACGGACACCTCCAGCACCGGATGGGACGCGGTCTGTGGTTGACCCCGCATCTATGGCACATAAATTGCCTGGAGAGGCGAGCGGTCTTGTTGGCCTTACGGCACTTTCTTCCAGACCTCAGGGACCACCACGTGCTTGTCCGCTCCAACAACACAGTGGTGGTCTCCTACATAAAACAACAAGGCGGTCTAAGGTCGCGCCCTCTGTGCAGACTAGCGCGCCAGATCCTTTTGTGGTCCCAGGGGAAGTTGCTCTCTCTCAGAGCACTCTTCATACCTGGGTACCTCAATGTGGGAGCAGACATCCTGTCAAGGCAGGGGCCGAGGCCTGGAGAATGGAGACTGCACCCCGAGACATTGCAGGTGATATGGAGGAGATTCGGCAAAGCACAAGTGGACCTTCGCATCCCCAGACAACGCTCACTGCCCCCTCTGGTTCTCCCTTGTGTATCCAGCACCCCTGGGGCTGAATGCCATGGTGCTTTTTCCCCCGATTGCTCTTCTCCCGGGGGTTCTAGAGAAAGTTCGCCGAACAGGGGCCCAGCTGCTGCTCGTGGCCCCGTTCTGACCTGCCAGTATCTGGTTCTTGGGCCTGGTAGCCCTCCTGGACGGCACCCCGTGAGAGATTCCCATAAGGAGGGACTGCTGTTGCAGGGCCTAGTCGAAATATTCCATCCCCAGCCGGGGAAATTGAAGCTGTGGGTCTGGCCCCTGAGGGGGACCACCTCGGAGCTGCCGGTCTCTCTATCGAGGTAGTTGAGACCATCTTACACTCTTAGGGCCTCCTCCACGAGGAAACTGTATGCGGGCAAATGGAACATTTTCCCTACATGGTGCCTGGAGCGCCATCTTGACCCAGTTCACGGCCCGTTGGCTTCAGTGCTGGAGTTCCTCCAAAGCCGGTTTTCGGCTGGACACTCCCTCGCTACACTAAAGGTGTATGTGGCTGCGATCGCAGCATTCCACAGGTTGGTGAATGGCTGCTCGCGTGGGAAGCACCGCTTTGTTACCAGTTTTAGTGGTAACAGTGGTGCTGGATGGGCTGACCACAGCACCGTTTGAGCCACTGGACAATGGATCAGACAGGTGTCTGGCCTTAAAGATGGCATTTTTGCTGACTTCTCTCAAGAGAGTGGGAGATCTGCAGTCCCTGTCGGTGGCTCCTGCTAACCTGGAGATCGTTCCAGACACAGTTAGAGCCATCCTGCATCCCAGGCTGGGTTATGTACCTAAAGTACCCACTGAGGTGGCCCGGCCGGTAGTCCTGCAGGCGTTCCATCCTCCTTCAGGGTCGGCGGAACAGGAAGATGAGAGGTTGCAACTGCTTTGTTCGGTCAGAGCCCAGGAGATTTATGTCCGGAGGACATCCCAGTGGCGCAATTCAGACCAATTGCTGGTATGCTTCGGGCCCCCTCGTAAGGGCTCCCCAACACACTATTAGCAGGTGGATAGTTGAGGCTATCGTTTCGGCTTACGAGGTGCGCGGTTTGCCTTCACCTCTGTCGATCAGAGCCCACTCCACACGGAGTATGGCATCCTCCAGAGCTTGGTGGTCGGGAACCCCCCTCTCTGATATATGCGATGCTGCGGGATGGTCCTCACCTCACACTTTTGTGAGATTTTACAGCCTAGACCGCTTAAATAATCCAGGGTCTGTGGCTCTCTTGTCCTGAAGTGTGCCCTTCTGGCTTCACACTCTGACAGGGGATGCCTTCAGCATGGCAGAGTTGGTACTGCGTTCCCCATAGCGTCAGCTGACGCAGCATTGAAGTTCCCTTGAAAAGCAAACGTACCAGGTTACGTAGATAACCATGGTTCCCTGATAGGGAACAAGACGCTGCGTCTCGCTGCCAAACTTCCAGCATGCCTGCGAGTGGCTTGCTTCAGTGGATCAGAAGGCTGAAGACAACAGTGAAGCCGGCTCCCCTTATATCTCCGGTTCCGCTGGAGTGCGTCACTTCAAGATTGGTCTAAGTTGTTACAGAGATTCAGAGGCAGTCACGCTGAATGCGTTCCCCATAGCGTCAGCTGACGCAGCGTCTCGTTCCCTATCAGGGAACCATGGTTACTTACGTAACCTTGTACGTTCTTTTGCTGTGCTCAAAGGCTTCTCAGAGTTTTCTCTTTATCAACCTTATGGAGCAATAAATAGAAAATGAAGAGAAAATTATTTAAGAAACACTTGAGAACGTGTATATAAAATGTGAAGGAAAAGTAATGCACAAAATATTTATTTGAAGTTAATTATGATCTGGAAAATGTTACACCCCAAAAAATAAATCGTCATCATTGGATGAAAGTTATTTCATTATGCCACCTATATTCCATCCAAACAAATCAAGTAAAAATCTCACACCTGGCATTAACAATTAATTCCATCATTCCTGTTCTTCCAAGCTTTCTTTTTAACATACTACTAGTAGATATAACTCAAAATTCTTTTCAATAGATGACAAAAAATCTGTTGCCCAGTTTATTATGTCAGTCCTGCAATAAAGGTTCTAATTTTCAGTTTTTGATTTTTAGAGAGGTGCTGATGGTCATTTTGGCAGATGTAGTTTGTAGTGCTGTTGAAAGGAGTTATACCAAGAGGTGTTAATATTTGGTCAACCTGATATAAATTGGTTTGACAAAATATTGGAAACACCTCTCTAAAACAGTAGCAACAAAAACAACACTAACCATCATAAAGGTAAAAATGTATTACTGGGCTGATGCATTAGTTTTATCTAGGTCGGCCTAATAAACTGGACACGACATGTAGGAGATCTTAGAACCAAAATAATATTTGCTCATGAAGAAAACTGAGCCTGCATCATTCTGCAGGATGTATGCACAACCACAAGAACAAAGCTTTTTTTTTAATGCTTTCAAGATTGAAGAAAATACAATCAATAGCAAATAGAATATAAACACAATATGGCAAGACAGTTCACACATGGCCCATTAGACATGTAAAGAAGAAATACAGACGCACTTATAGATAAAATGGTAAAACGTGAAATTCAGTTAATTTCAATTTTATTTATATAGCCCAATATCACAAATCACATTTGCCTCAAAGGGCTTCACAATCTGTAACATATGACACCCTCTGTCCTTAGAACCTCGATTCGATTAAGGAAAAACTACCCAAAAAAACATTTTAACAGGGGAAAAAAATGATAGAAACCTCAGGAAGGGATCCCTCTCCCAGGACGAACAGACATGCAATAGATGTCCTAAGTACAGAATAGATTCATAGCATTAAATTCACAACGTATACAATTATGATGGCAATGGCAAAATTGTAGTATATATATTATTATGTTGAAAAGTGTGGGATGTAAAACATAAGGGAAGATGATGGGTCCAGACGAACAACCGAGCAGCTCCAGGTGGAGCCCAACGAGCAGGACCTGAGCCACTCGTCCCCTGCAGCATAGACACAGCAGCACTGCCCCAGCAGGTCGCCATAGTCACAGATCCGGATACATCTCCGGACGCTGAAATACCTGCTGAAAGTGACAGTAAGAAAGAATAGAGGAACAAGAAAGCACAAAACTCCGGGAGATGGAAGAATTCAAGTTAGTAACATGCATTTATGGGATAAGAATGCAAACGGATGGAGAGGAGGACAGAGGTGCATCATGGGAAGTCCCCCGACAGTCTAGGCCTATAGCAGCATAACTAAGGGATGATTCAGGTTCACCTGAGCCAGCCCTAACTATAAGCTTTATCAAAGAGGAAAGTCTTTAGCCTATTCTTAAATATGGAGATGGTGTCTGCCTCCTGAACCTGAACTGGGATCTGATTCCACAGGAGAGGAGCTTGATAGCTGAAGGCTCTGGCTCCCATTCTACTTTTGGAGACTCTAGGAACCACAAGTGACTCTGCATTCTGAGAGCGCAGTGTTCTAGTGGGGTAATAAGGTACTGTAGGTCTGTAAGATACGATGGTGCCTTACCATTAAGCGCTTTGTAGGTGAGGAGAAGGATTTTAAATTCCATTCTGGATTTAACAGGGAGCCAGCGCAGAGAAGCTAATATTGGAGAAATATGATCTCTTTTCATAGTTCCTGTCAGTACACGTGCTTCAGCGTTCTGAATCAACTGGAGAATCTTAAGGGACTTTTTCTGGCTGCCTGATAATATGGAATTGCAGTAATCCAGCCTTGAAGTAACAAATGCATGGATTCATTTTTCTGCATCATTTCGAGAAAGGACGTGCCTGATTTTTGCAATGTTACGTAGGTGAAAAAAGGCAGTCCTTGAAGTTTGCTTCATGAAGGAGTTAAAGGATAGATCCTGATCAAAGATAACTCCGAGGTTCCTCACAGAGGTGCTGGAGGCCAGGGCAGTGCCCTCTAGAGCAATTATATCTGCCGACAGTGAGTCTCAGAGGGGTTCGGGGCCAAGTACAATAACTTCAGTTTTGTCAGAGTTGAACATTAGAAAATGTCTGGTCATCCAGGTCGTCCTTAAGGCATGCTTGAAGTTTAACTGATCAGTTTCATCCGGCTATTGCCCAAAGGAAGAAGAGACAAAACACTATAAAAGGGCTATGAGAGATGCTGAGAATATGTGCATCAGTCAACAACATCAAGAGCTCTGGAAAAAAATGGCCTATGGGAGTGTGGCTATACACATGCACCATCATGGCCAATGTTTCAGGGTCCGCAAGAAAAACTATTTGGTTAATCTCTTTAAAACAGCACATAAATTAAGATACATTTTTTTTAATCTTAAATCGTCGTTAGACGATAGTAAATGGGTTTGCCTCTTTTGCTCTCCAGATGGACTGTTTGCCTGCATGCAACCAAAGCCCACTCAAACGTGATTGGTCAGTACTACTCGGACTACAAACGGAAACCAGAAAAGCTTCTGATGCCAAAATCTTGGTTCCTTGCCTACAGATTCTGTATTCATATGCAGATATCTGCTTTTAGAGATTACCATTGCCTAAGAAGAACTATGTCAAAAGTGGCCTGAAGTTTTCCAGAGAGGAATTGAGTGACATCCAAGATGTTGGACAAGATTTTAAAATCCATCCATCCATCTTCCGCTTATGTGGAGCCGGGTCATTGGGACACCAGTCTAAGCAGGGATGCCCAGACTTCCCTCTCCCCAGACACTTCCTCCAGCTCTTCTGGGGGAATACCGAGGTGTTCCCAGGCCAGCCGAGCGATATAGTCCCTCCAGCCCCAGGGAGGCATCCAGGAGGCATCTGGAACAGATTCCCGAGCTGTCACGTTTTACTTGGCCTGGACTCAAATGCAGGACGGGAGACAGGATCAGGTTGGCAAAGAATGTTTATTTACAGGCTGAGAGCAGGGAGTGGAATCACAGGAGCTGGGAGGGAGCTCGGTGAGGGTTCCCGCACTCCAGTCCAAGGTCACGGCCAGTGCCGGGCCAGCTGGTGGAGAGGATGACTGAGGACGAGGTGGGCAGGCAAGAACAAGGCAAGACGGGAAGAAGACGAAGGAGGTGTTTGCCAGGTCGGAAGGCGGGAAGGTCGGGAGTGGAGTGAGGCAGGCAGGCGGAGGGTGATGAGAGTGGTGGTGAATCCGGGTGACTGCAGAGCGAGGAGAGTTGTGGTCCAGGTCTGTGGACAGGGATACGAGGGTTTAGGTGAGAGGTCAGAAGATCAGTCAGTCAGTCAGTCATTTTCTACCGCTTGTTCCCGTTTTGGGGTCACGGGTGACTGGAGCCTATCCCACTAGCTTCGGGCCATAGGCGGGGTACACCCTGGACAGTGGCCAACTCGTCGCAGGGCAGGTCAGAAGATAGGAGAGGTAAACTCACGGTTTGCTGGATGTTGTACCACATAGTCTGTTGTATGATCTAGCGATGAGTGGAGAGCTGAGCCAGGGTTAAATACTGCAGGAGCTTGATTGGAGTTGAGAGAGGTGTGTGGAAACTGCCAGCAGGAGCTGGCCAATGAGCCACAGGTGTGCAAGCCCAGAGCCTGTCTCGCTCTCAGGAAGGGAGGAGACACACACACACAAACAGACTAAGGCAACAGACACTCACACACAGGGCGTGGGAAGACACAAGACACACAAGGGCTGGGACAACAGCAGGATCACAACACGAGCCACCTCAGCTGACTCCTCTCGATGTGGAGGAGCAGCGGCTCTACTCTGAGCTCCTCCCGAGTGACTGAGCGTCTCACCCTATCTCTGAGGGAGCGCCCAGCCACCCTATGGAAGAAACTCATTTTTGCCGCCTGTATCTGGGATGTTGTCCTTTCGGTCATGACCCAAAGCTCATGACCATAGGTGAGAGTAGGAACATAGATCAACCGGTGATTGTTTTTTTTTGTTGTTTTTTTTAAATAAAAAAGTTTTTTAAGTCCAAAATTTAAAGTTAAAAGTGAAGAATAATAGAGCAAAATCAGGGAAGCCACCGCAAGAGAACCTTGGTCTTTCAGCAGGACAATAATTCTGCAAATCAGCATGTAATCAGGGGCTTTCTCCACTGATCTACAGCTACTTTTCGCACTTAGTGTATTTTAAAAGCAACTCACCGTGTGTTCCTTCACTCTCCCACGGTCTTCATTCAATAGGTGCACTAAGACTTGAGTGCGCGTGCTCATCTTATAGGGATGGCCTCATTCTGAGGAGAATAAAAGACAGCAGTTAGAGGGGAAAAAAACCCTCTTCCGCCTAGTTAGCACACTGTAATTTTTAATGTACAAAAATGGTTATGGCATGGCAGGTAATACAGTAAACCATGACAATGGGCCAGGAAGCCTTAAAAACAAATGGTTCAATATTTGGACCATTTAATCAAGATATGTATGAGATTGCCCCCAAAATCAGACCAGAAATGACACAACCATGTGCCACAGTGTACTGTGTATATACTGCTTTTCATTCTGACCAAAAGATTTCACTGATTACACCCCCATTTCTGTCTGAACCTGAGGTAATCAGTTTTTGGTTTGCGTTATAATCTGCATTCTCTTTACACTCCATAACATGTTTACCTACCATTCAGTAAAGTGATGCGTAGCCAGAACCAGTCAAGCTCAAGAAAAATGTAGACAGCATAGGTAGAGTGGCTATTGTACATAGACTCCTTACTGATCTGAGGAAACCTCAACAATACAAACAAAAACATGTTACTCACCTCATATCAGAACAACATCACACTGATATAATACATAATATACATATAAACCATATATGAAACAACAAATGAAACAACAAAAAACAATATCCTAATGAAACGATAGTGGGTATTGTCAAAGTGATAGTCAATACCTAAAAAGGACCACACTAATGGTTTCCCACCCTTAAACTTCAGTGTTTCCCACACATAGACTAATTTGTGGCGGTGCGCCACAGATTCAACACCGGCCGCCACACATTGCGTTTGGTGTATTTTTTAATAAATTTTTTTAACGCTATTTAAATCACGCAGTGTATTAGTTCAGCTAGGTTAGACAGGAATCTCCATGGACTATGATGTTTGCGGATGACATTGTGATTTGTAATGAGAGCAGAGAGCAGGTGGAGGACAATCTAGAGAGATGGAGGTCTGCTCTGGAAAACCGAGGAAGGAAGCATAGCCGCAGTAAGACAGAATACATGTGTGTCAATGAGAGGGACCCAGGTGGAATGGTGAGTTTACAGGGAGCAGAGGTGAAGAAGGTGCAGGACTTTAAGTACTTAGGGTCAACGGTTCAGAGCAATGGAGACTGTGGAAAAGAGGTGAAGAGGCGAGTGCAAGCAGGTTGGAATGGGTGGAGAAAAGTGTCAGGTGTGTTGTGTGATAAAAGAGTATCAGCAAGAATGAAAGGAAAGGTCTTCAAGACGGTGGTGAGACCAGCGATGTTGTACAGCTTAGAGACCATGACACTGAAGAAAAGACAAGAGGTGGAGCTGGAGGTGGCAGAGCTTAAGATGTTGAGGTTCTCTTTGGGAGTGACGAGGATGGACAGGATCAGGAATGAGTACATCAGAGGGACAGCTCATGTTAGATGTTTTGGAGATAAAGCCAGAGAGGACAGATTGAGGTGGTTTGGACATGTTCAGAGGAGAGACTGTGAATTTATTGGTAGAAGGATGCTGAGGTTGGAGCTGCCAGGCAGGAGGTCTAGAGGAAGACCAAAGAGGAGATGTATGGATGTAGTGAGAGAGGACATGAAGTTAATTGGTGTGAGTGAAGAGGATGCAGAGGACAGGGTTAGATGGAGGCACATGAGTCACTGTGACGACCCCTGAAAGGGAACAGCCGAAAGGAAAAGAAGAAGAAGCGTATTAGTTCAGCTGCATTTCCTTTCCCTGCTCTCCCTCCATCTCTGTCACTCACGCGTCTCACATACACACACAGCCCCTCCCCTCCGTGCACACCGCGTCTGTTTCATGTGTCATGAAAACGAGATCATCCCTGGAAGCGTGGCCTAGCCTAGTGCTTTAATCAAGCCTTAAAAGTTATCCCCGACAAGGACCGAGCCCGACAGAATTCGGCCCGAGCCCGACAAGAACATTTTGACTGACTTTTTCTCTTCCCAATACTGATTCCAATACCTGCGCTCAGGGTATCAGCTGATACTGAGTACTGATCCGATACCTGAGTGTGTATCTGCATATATAGCTGTATATACTACTAAGCCCTGAATCGGGGGTGACTCATCTTCAAATGCTTTATTAAGTTACTTGTGTTAAAGTTTCTAATACTTGTGCCACCCCTCAAAATTGCAGCAGAGCATATGAGGCATGTTGCCATTTTACTGGCTTGTTGGTCGAGTCTGAAATACTGCCAAACAGCAGACATACTGCACATTTTATTTCTCATTGCTCTAAACAGTGGTTGCGGGTGGCAACCGCAAAATTGTATTGGATCGGTACATGGATTCAAGTACTGGCCAATACCAATGCCAGAATTTTGTGTGGTATCTGTGATATTTCTGATACTAGTATCGGAATCTGAACAACTCTAGTGGAAAGTTAACAGAAGTGGTCTGTTAGTTGATTATTTACAGTCAAAATGTATACTTGCTTTGCTGTGGGGCTTAATCTTACACTGCGGCTTTTTCCTCTTGTCATGAAGGCGATGGAGAGAGATCTGTCTTTGCGCATCGGCTGCGTCTGTTAAGTGGCCAAATTCAAATGTCCCGCTCTTCGTGCTTCTAAGAACTTCCTGCTTGGTTTTTTCCACATTCGGTGGGCGTTTTTTTTGACAAATCAGAGAAACTGAAGATTATATGTAGATCTTGTTTTGACTCTTTTTTGATAGAAGTGAGACAACTCTGAAAACAGATCAAATATACAGAGTTAAGACTTGAATTTGAACATTGAGACAAATGTCTGATATTGTGCAGGCTCATTTATACGCCAATCAAGTTTTCTTTTGGATCTTGCTGTTATCTCAGGAGCTTTGTTTTCAGACAAATAAAGATCAGTGCAGTGAGAGAAAAAAAGAGCATTTTAAGATCTTAGAACAGGATCAGGCTGAGACATCAAGAAGGCTATTTCTCAGGAGCTGAATTTAAGAAGTATGAGAAAATGGTCATCTCATATTGACTAAGTTATGCCTGGGAGAAATAGGCTGGACAAAGAAGAGATCTTATTTCCTTTTCTCTGGGACTCCATTTGTCAGATACATATGTAGCGGAGTAAAAGCTAAAATCTTTCAATCTGAAATGTAGTGTAGAGATATACTTAAGTATTTCAGTAAAGCACAACTTGTAGAATATTTATATACATCATTTATGACTAATCCAATCTAGCCTTAGTGCCTGGTCAGACCAGAAAGTGGCACAGGGACATACATTTGTGTGTCTTTGTAAGTTGAAGCATGTAGTGACTACATGCAGGGCTAGTTGGAGAGCTACCATGGCTGGTAAGCTAACCAGTAACGTGCTATGTAGCTAGTTACATGCTAACACTAGCCAGTTACAATAATAAGCCAAGTTAGCTTGCTAACCGGCTTGGTCGGTTAGTTTATTTAAGAGATGTATTTGTACCATCGACAGATGTCTCATGACTGGCTTCAAACCATGCCATCTCATACTCCAACAGAACAGGGTCATATCAGGGCTCTCAAGGTTTGAACTGAGTTCAGAGTGAGAGTTTGGCAGCGGCGGCAGCGACGGGGGTTTGGGTGGGGATGGGGGTCTGATATGAAAAATGACACAAATTTGTACAAATAAAAAAAACATTTATTCAATTCAGCGTTTTAGTGAGTGTGAATGTGAGTGTGTGTGTGAGAGAGAGAGAGAGAGAGAGAGAGAGAGAGGTTAGTGTTGTTTATATGGTCCCACGTCAATCACGATCAGTCTATAGCCAGATGTCAATCAATGTGACTGACAGATGTTCTCTTCTGTAGCTAACTACTTCAGCAAGCATCTGAATCAATGAGCGAGCCTGTGAATCACAGAATGTGTCGTTGGAATCAGAACGTAAACGTTGTTATAGCGGGAATATCTAAATCTTACCCGGATACAGCAATTCTATTTTCTGATTGGAAGCTCTATTTTTTTTAATAGATTAACTGGTGCGTGGCAGGGACTTCTGAACTCTATGGGGAACTTGCTTGATTCATCTAATAGCGGCGCAACTTAGTGTGCATTATCCTGGAGATTTTTCTGCGTGAGAAATACAAGGTGTGGCAGATTGAAATGCATGTGCCTCACACACAATGCATGAGACTTGAGAGCCCTGGTCATATACAATTGGATAGTGCAACACAGCTAATATGAAAGCTTCTCAGCAGTGTCAAGATAGTTTGCAAGTGGTCAAATGAATGTCAAAGTTAACCAAACTCTTTGTGAAAGATCTGCACTGAATCCACTAATTGTTGGGATTAAAGTGAAATTATTGATATCAGTCTGAAATGTTGCTGTTAAACATGCTGGTGAGTGGTGTAGTAGATGTCAAAGATTTTTGCCACCAGTGACCATACCCCTCTCCTGAAATTAATTTGCATCAATGGATTCAAACATTTAGTGCGACATTCTTTTGTTTTACAGTCAATTTTTTTTAATGAAGTTGCTGAATTTCTACATAAAAAGGTGTCTAGAGCAGTTTTAAAGAGCCCTGCAAAGCTTCTGGTGGTATGGGCCACAGACAAGGGATCTGGGAGGCATCTTATGACCTCAATTTAAAGTGACTCAGGACTATCAGATGGGCTCAGACAAAAGAAGGGCTGGAGAAGGGGCCCATATCTCCACCACCCGAGCATGTGTATGGGACTGCCACCTGTTGCAGTATGACACTGATATGGCTGTGAACCATTTATTTGGTTTTAGAAGTTGATTTGCCAAGATTGGACTTTTGTTGCGGTGGAGTGGGCGATGTAAATGGCCTTCCCTCATGTCTTCCATGGGGACGGCTTGTATCTGCAGCTGTTGGTGTTAATGACAGTTTATCCATGCTTTGGACACATGTCCATATCAAAGGAGGCCTGGGGAGTGCAGAGCATGACCTCATATGACTATGTCCCTGTTGAGAGATGACAGCACCTCCTTGTTGTTCACCTCGTAAACGCTCCCTGGTGTTATTCCTGCAGTCATAGCTGACAGCCACAAAGTCAGCCTGTTCTCACACAGTATCTTATTGCAAAACCAGCGCTATTCTCCTCCTTCATATTTATAAGGTGGCAATCTGCAATATTTTAAGAGTATGGGGGGAGAGTCTTTTAGAGTTGTCACTTTAACCTGACTATTTTGACTACTGACAGGAGAAGCTCTTATACTTCATCATATGGTGAGCTCATTCTTCACACTTCACTGTCCTTGTCTTTACAGGGAAAGTGTTTCCCATGTGCAGACAACAAATGTCCTCTGATGGGTCACAATGCTGACAAGTTCACTGTGACTGATGGCATTTCGAAGACGAAGTTCTTCCTCAACACAGGCAGTTCAAATCCCTTTGGCTGTAAGTACCCTGTAAAAATAAGTGTGACACATGTTGTAAGATCTAATTGTTTAGATTTCAATGTGAAGAACCACTGAAACATTTTCATATATTACTGTCCACATAAAAATTTGTATCTCTAGTTTCTCTAGGTGTTTTTCATGCTTTCAGGTCAGTTGAGGGATAACATATAATGTTTTCTATAGGCTGGTACCATTTTCCATTCCAATAGGCTTATAAAATCCCTTTCAACTGAATTTGGCTGGAGTCAAAAATAGATTGTCATCCATGAAAAGCCATTTATCTAACATCCTGAAAAGTTTGCATCTTGGACTAGTGCTGTGAAGTGTTAAGTTGTCTTTGTCTGGACCTATAAGTATATTTAACTTTCAAGTTTTCAGGGTTTTCAAGTATTAGAAATGCCACATTTTTAGACCACAGTGTTTCCCACAGTGTGCAGAGCACACTAACAGGATGTGCCATATTGAGTGAAAGTAAAGTAATGTATGCTACAAAATATTAAGTGGTAGGCTACATATAAATAATCATGAATGACCTTAACAACAAGCTCATACAGCTACAGTACGCCCCAAGAGGAAAACATGAGTCATCAGTCGGTCAACACCTGCACCACTTAAAGCAGGATAAACTTTGTCAGACAGTACACGTTACTTGGTAATTTATAATGCAGAATAGGCAGGAGAAGTGTGTGGCTTTTTCCTGGAAGCAGTACGTACCAGTGCAGACACGGTACATACCGAACTTGAAAAAAGTATCTGTAGAAATGACTTGCTTGTTCATTTTCTTGCACTATGTTGTACATTTTCAGGGTTTTCACTCCAACAACAATATGTAGGTAGCAGGCAGACTGGAAGATATTTTTTACCTGTGTTCTTTTATAGTCCCCACACATGGAAATATCCAGCAAGATGTTATGACACTATGCTGGAGCTATGATGAAATATTGTGCTACTACTGCTTACTATTTCTTTCCATTTCTAGGTTACAGCTACAAAGTGATGGTAACCCTGGATGGTCCCAGCTGGCCTAACCCAGGCTTCATGTATGTAGCATTCGCTGGAAACAAAGACAGCACCAAGGAGTACCGGCTTTATGTGTAAGAATATTATAATATTATCCTTTCGAAAACACCAAAGGGTTTTAGTCCATGTGACATCACTGGCTGAGGTAAAGTTGCTAAAGAGGACCTGTGTCCTTGTCTAGGATGTTGTGCTTCTTTGTTGACCAAGCCTGAGAGCTTGAACAACTGTTACTTCTCTTATCTGATCATGTGACCCTGCTGCCTGGTGAGTTGCAGATACTCACTGATGGTGTAATTTTACACCTCAGTCACTGAACTGGCTACCTTTCATCTCCTCTTTTACATTATCTCTGCATGGTGTACCAGGAGCTGAGGCAATGGGCACTAAGTGTTTTAAGCTGCAGTTTCACAAATAGCCACTTGATAGTTCCTCCACAAAAACCTGAGACAGAAGGAAGGTTTAAAGAGAAGTATGGAGCACATATGTTTGATGGGCTCCACCTATGCCTCCTCCCTATTAACCAGATGTAAATTTTATGGGTCAGCTACGGTGGTGGTGAATGGTAATCCCATCCCAAACTCCAGGCTTCAAAGTGTCTCTGTTTTTATACAGTGTATGGAGAGAGGAGACATTTAAGACCTCAATGGACCAGAAGCCTTTTTGCTCAAGAATTGAGGGCTGACAACCCTAAAATGGAACTGACCATGTGCTGTGTGGGAGGGTGCAACTGCAACCATCAAAGTAATATGATGGCTTACTTCTTAGGTTTACATAGAACAAAATAAGTATTCTGAAGTTGATTTTATTGTCAAAATCAGCTTTGAACATCCATTCCACAACTTGCCTTTTTCCTTGTAGCATTTTGTTTGCACAGATCAAATTTCACAGTAAGAATGATACACAAACCAGATGAAAACAATAAAAAACATGTAAAATATGACACTTAAATATTGCTTTCAAATTTGACCTGCTGCAGTGGGTGATCACAAAAAACAAGTGGTTGGACTCTTATTGTAGTGTATGTGTGTATAGTAACTGCAACAAAAGTACAAAGTCTTTAAAGTACTCTTATTGCATGAGGTATTATATTACTGAAAGATGTGTGTAATGAGTGAAGTACACATCACCACCCAACTCCGTTATAGTAATTGTGCTCAGATTGCACTTTCAAAGCCATTCAAGGAGAAAGATTGCGTTGTTACATTTCATGAAGTGTGTTTTGAGTGTGATCTGTTGTGACATTTCTCCAGGGGTATACTGACTGCTGGACGGACCTATGAGGTGCTGATAGACACTGAGGTAGACGTGGGTGATGTGACAGAGGTGAAGTTTCGGTGGAACAACCACATTTTTAACCCCCTGAAACCCAAGTACGGTGCATCCAAGGTGGAGCTGCAGAGAGGAAAAGACAAGAAGATGTAAGTTTGTCTTTTGTGTAAAGATGTCTCTCAGGAAAAAATAAATATACATAAAATGAATAAATTCCCAGGGTGCACTGAGGTTTCAAAACCAGAAACTTTCAGGTGGCTTCCCTTCAGGAAAATAAGTGGCAGAATAATTGCTCTTGGCATGTGGCTTGCTTATGGTGATGACATGCTCAACAAATCAGTAGAGATGTAAAGGTAAAGGAATAATTGTTGATATTTTTTATAACAAATCTTACCATATTACCATTGAATACAATGTTTTCTGATTAGAAACTGCTGTCAATATGATACATTTAACATTATTCTAAACAATTTCATCCATTACAATTTATTTTTTATTTAAATGAAAATACAGTGATAAATCTCAAAATTTCTATCGTTTTTTTTTCCCCTGTTAAAAGGGTTTTTTTGGGTAGTTTTTCCTTAATCGAATCGAGGGTCTAAGGACAGAGGGTGTCGTATGTTACAGATTGTGAAGCCCTTTGAGGCAAATGTGATTTGTGATACTGGGCTATATAAATAAAATTGAATTGATAATTACGTAAATTCAGGATGATACTACTAAATGATACTGGTAATAATGAGTCAACAAAGCCATAAACTCCAATAAACTGGGGGTGGTGAAACTTGTAGTGTATATAAAATAGTATAAAGTGTACAGATTAATTTAAGTCAGCAATAGTAGAAGAAGAATCCATTACCCAAAAAACAGTTGAAGTTCTGCAAAGATCGCACTACATATTATATGACTTTTTGTTAATTTTATGCAACCATTAGTCATTTTCATTTTATCTATTCATCTCTGAAAAATGATTCATGTTTTTATAAACAAAAAATTGTAAAATGTTTTATATCCTGAGTTTTATACATTGCTATTGTCCAAAACAAGAGATGTTAAATTAGAAAATGTAATTTATTCATTCATTTTGTTGTTTTTGTTATCACCCAAAAGGAACTAAGAAATGCTCAAAAAACAAAAACAAATTGTAACCAGAAGCAATTTTAAAAAGCAGAAATTGACATATCACACTCGATGCGGATTCCGCAAAATGTGCAAAAATCACAGATATGTTTGCCGTAGGGGCTTCAACTGTGACAGCAGTAACGTTAATTTACTCGCCATTATGCAGCAACAGGTGGAAGGGGGAGAGGTGGCTGGTCATGTGAGGAGCAGGCATGTGACAGGGAAGCCGAGGAACTGAGTGAGGGGAATGAGAGTGTAGTTGAAGTGGTAAACAGGGAGCAGCATGTGTCATCTACTGCTGGTGAGTCAATGCCAAGCTATTTGGCATTGGGACGTTGTTTTTGAAGCCTAGCATATTTCCCTAACTACTTTGTATAATGTTGGTTAGTTTAATCTACAACAATGCATCATATTCTATAGGATCATCGTATGTTTGTAGCTTCGCTGTCCTGTGAGATTCACATATCTCGAAAAAGTCAACTTTTCATGAGCTCAGAAAAAAAGCCCTGTTTTCAGCTTTGTAATAGTTTAATTGGTTTGAGAAGTATGAGAATTTTCTAAACCCTAAAAAGAACAATTCATCCTTCAGTTTATCAAAAACCACGAAAATTAGACACATGGTTTTAAAGGTGGGCGATTCTGGAGAAATCCAATACCATGACAAATATAGAGCGAACAAAGACACAGCAAGTAATCTAATTAATGTTAGCTAGGTTAGCTTAGCTAGGTTTTGGGTTAGCAAAAGGTACAGAGAGGGCAAGACATTTTCCCAGCCTGCAAAATAGCTCCAGACAGTGTTATTTCTCTCCTGCTACTATGGCAAACATCAAAACAACAGTACATGTTACCTTACACACAAATCATTGCTGGCATGGCTGGAAAAGTGTCCGAGCCATTTTTTTTGTTTCCCATTTAAAAAGCCAGGGCTGTGTACAAACACAGCATTTCCAACAACTGGCAACTGTCTTCTTACTGTTCTTACTCTCTGTGGGGTAACTTAGACCTACATGTAGCCTAATCCAGACCTTTCTCCGCCTATAATATGTTCAAACTGTTATTAGTTTCTAATCATGTCAACCTCACCCAATTAATTGTAACAATCTCGCGCTCTCTCCTTATGTAATTTTTAGTCGAGCCAGGTTGTTGAGGTAGCAGTGGAGGAGAGAGACAGGGAGGAACAAGAAGCTGTAGACTACTTGTATGGATATTATGTACACCGCAGCCACCTCTGTTCACCAGGGAATCAGTCAAGAATGATTAAGTCCACTGGTCCACTTGCACTGGTACACTTGTCCACGGTACTTACTACTCAGCTTTGTAGTGTTTTGGGGGAATAATAGGCTACAGACGTATATTTAAGGAGACCTCAAGGCCGATTTTTTCCACTCCAGCCCTGCTCATTGGCCACTTCATTAGGTACACCTTGTATAGTCTAATGCAATCCAATACAAGAGTTCTGCCATAAGTCTTAATAAGTTTTGCTGATACTGTTATAGAGGTGTTAATTCAATTATATGTTTTAGCACTGAGGTCATGGTGTTGCACTAAACTGCATTGTATTCAAAGGTGTTTCTAATATTCTGGACAGAGGAAGGAGTAAGGAAAAAGTTAGACATTTA
Organism: Coreoperca whiteheadi; assembly: GCA_011952105.1. NCBI lineage: Eukaryota > Metazoa > Chordata > Actinopteri > Centrarchiformes > Sinipercidae > Coreoperca > Coreoperca whiteheadi. The sequence continues at coordinate 25,647,779 of CM022471.1, forward strand.
TAAGAACTGATAAACAGAGGTTGGCTGTTTTTCTGCTGTCAAACTAGCAGTTCCCTGTGCTACAGTACAAGCCATGGACTAGGTTTGGCCACTAGAGGTCACCATGGGACTGCCCCTAGTGCCCTCTAGTGGTTAGGGCAGCTGGGGGGTGGGTTGGGGTGACATGGTCGGTTAGAGTACATCCTGCAGATTTCTCTTTATGGGATTTACTGAGACTCTGTCACCCACTTTCTGTCATATCATAACAAAACAACTATCATAAAAATGTATTGATGGGAGAAGAATTTGTTCATGCTGGAATAAAACTGGACAAAAAAAAAATTTTTTTACAAAAGAAAAAAGGAATTATTTTATTTATTTATTATTAATGGTATTATTTGTTTTAATTCCTTTTTGGTTTGGCAGCCCAAACAGATTTTAAATAATCAGTGCATACTAGTATTCATTCCTCAGTGCTAATATGCTGTTAAGACACTTTTGTATGGATTCAAATAATATGTAAACCAAAATATTCAGTCACACTCTCTTAAATAATGTCTCACTCAGTCACTTTCAATTTTTATCTGTACAGTATATTTTGCAGTGCTAAATTAACTCTATAATAGTTAAATTTAACAATGGGTCCGGGTGTATTTGGTCCCACTCAGAACTGGTGATAAATTGACTCTTGTGATAGTGTTACATTTTCAGTAAATGTATTTTGAGTTAAACTTTAACTCTGCTCAACACTGCATAGTGTTACCACAGTTTAACCCTAAGGGGAAATTAACTCTTATAAGTGTTAATATTTCACTAGTGTAGTTAATTTACATATTTTATTGGTGTTAATAATTTACTAGTGTAGACTTAATTTACATCTTTTATTAGTGTTAATATTTCACTAGTGTAGAGTTAATTAACTTTTTTAGTGTTAATATTTCACAAATGTAGTGTTTATTTACATCTTTAATAGTGATAATCTCATTCAAAAACACATTTGGTGTTGCAACAGCTTAATAAGTGTCAGTATTTCTCTTTGTGGTTTAAGTACAGTAAAATGTACCAGGTTACGTAGGTAACCATGGTTCCCTGATAGGGAACGAGACGCTGCATCAGCTGACGCTATGGGGAACGCCCTCAGTGTGACTGCCTCTGAATCACTGTATCAACTTAGACCAATCTTGATTGGGTTTAACGTCAACATGTGACGCACGCCGGCGGAACCGTAGGTACAAAGGGAGCAGGCTTTACTGTCAGCCTTCTGATCAACTGAAGCAAGCCGCTCACAAGCATGCTGGAAGTATGGCAGCAAGACGCAGCGTCTCGTTCCCTATGAGGAAACCAAGGTTACCTACGTAACCTGGTACGTTCCCTTTTAAGGGAACTTCAACGCTGTGTCAGCTGACGCTATGGGGAACGCAGTACCAACTCTGCCATGCTGAAGGGTTGTCTGTCAGAGTGTGAAGCCAGCAGGGCACACTTAGGACAAGAGAGCCACAGATCCCAGATTATTTAAGTGGTCTAGGATGTAATAATCTCACAAAGGTGTGAGGCTAGGACCATCCCGCAGCATTGCATATATCGGAGAGGGGGGTTCCCGACCACCAAGCTCTGGAGGACGCCATAATCTGTGTGGAGTGGGCTCTTAACGACAGAGGTGAAGGAAAACCTCACCTCATATGCCGAAACGATAGCCTCAACTATCCACCTGCTAATAGTGTGTTTGGTAGACGGGCAGCCCTTACGAGGGGGCCCCGAAGCACACCAGCAATTGGTCCGAATTGCGCCACTGGGATGTCCTCCGGACATAAATCTCCAGGGCTCTGACCGGACAAAGCAGTTGCAGCCTACCTTCCTGTTCTGCCGACTCTGAGGGAGGATGGAACGCCTGCAGGACTACCGGCCGGGCCACCTCAGTGGGTAACCCAGCCTGGGATGCAGGATGGCTCTAACTGCGCCTGGAACGATCTCCAGGTAAGCAGGAGCCACCGACAAGGACTGCAGATCTCCCACTCTCTTGAGAGAAGTCACGGCCAGCAGGAACGCCACCTTTAAGGCCAGACACCTGTCTGATGCATCGTCCATAGGCTCGAAAGGTGCTGTGGTCAGTCCATCTAACACCACTATCAGATCCCACGGAGGGACTCTGACTCGAACTGGAGGCCTCATCCTCAGGGTGCCACAAAGGAAACTGGTAACAAAGTGGTGCTTTCCAAGTGAGCAACCTTCCACCAAACTGTGGAATGCTGCGATCGCAGCCACATACACCTTAAGTGTAGCGGGGGAGAGTCCAGCCAAAAACCGGCTTAGGAGAAACTCCAGCACTGAAGCCATCGGGCAGTGAACTGGGTCAAGATGGCGCTCCTGGCACCATGTAGTGAACATTTACCATTTGCCCGCATACAGTTTCCTCGTGGAGGGGGCTCTAGAGTGTTAGATGGAGGTGGTGCCCCTCAGGGGCCAGACCCACAGCTTCAATTTCCCCGGCTGGGGATGGAATATTTCGCCTTGGCCCTGCGACAGCAGGTCCCTCCTGACGGGAATCTCCCACGGGGGGCCATCTAGGAAGGCTACCTCAGCCACGGCTGTGCCATGGCATCCAGCCCCAGGGGCGCCGGATACACAAGGGAGAACCAAAGGGGGCAGTGAGCATTTTCTGGGGACGCAAACAGGTCCACTTGTGCTCTGCCGAATCTCCTCCATATCATCTGCACCGTCTTGGGGTGCAGTCTCCATTCCCGGGGCCTCGGCCCTTGCCTAGACAGGATATCTGCTCCCACATTGAGGTACCCAGGAATGAAAAGTGCTCTGAGAGAGAACAACTTCCCCTGAGACCACAAAAGGATCTGGCGCACCAGTCTGCACACAGGGCACAACCTCAGACTGCCTTGTCGATTTATGTGACCACCGCTGTGTTGTCGGAACGGACAAGGACGTGGTGGCCCCTGAGGCCTGGAAGAAAGTGCCGTAAGGCCAACAAGACCGCTTGCATCTCCAGGCAATTTATATGCCATAAATGCGGGGTGAACCACAGACCTCGGGCTGTGCGGCCTTCCAAGACCGCGTCCCATCCTGCGCTGGAGGCGTCCGTCGAGAGTGTGCAGCGGTGATGCACCATTCCCAGCACTGGGCCCTGGGTCAGGAACACCCGTTGTCTCCACCTGTCTAAGGCACACATGCACCTGCGTGTAACCTTGATCAGACGAAAATGATTGCACCTTGGGGAAAATCCGGCATCCCTGAGCCACCACTGCAGGTGCCTCATGTGCAGCAATCCAAGCGGAATCATGCTGGATGCTGCAGCCATCAGGCCTAAAAGTCTCTGAAACTGAAGTGCAGAGAAATGTCGGCCTAGCTGCACCCTAAGTACCATGGTCAGGATCGACTCGACGTGTGTGGGAGACAGTTGTGCCCGCAACGCGACTGAGTCCCACACTACTCCTAGGAATGTGATCCTTTGTGATGGAGTGAGCGTGCTCTTGCTCGTGTTGAGCCTCAACCCCAAGCACTGCAAATGTGCCAGTACAACATATCGATGCCGTATTGCGGTGAGACGAGACTGGGATAAAATCAACCAGTCATCCAAATAATTGAGGATGCGGATCCCCTGGAGTCTGAGAGGAGCCAGGGCGGAATTCCTACACTTCTTGAAGGTGCGAGGGGAGAGTGCTAGGCCAAAGGGAATCACCCGATATTGTTAAGCTTTGCCCCCAAAAGCGAACAGCAGGAACTTCCGGTGTCCCGGAATGTAAGAGACGTTGAAGTAAGATCGATAGTGACAAACCAGTCCTCGAACTGAATTTGACTCACAATCATAGGGATCGTCAACATCCTGAACCGAAGCCTCCTCAGAGACCGGTTCAGGTGACGAAGATCTAAAATGGGGCGCAGACCACTGTCTCTCTTCGAAACTATAAAGTACCAGCTGTAGAACCCGGCATGCATCTCCCTGTCGGGGATCTGTTCTATGGGCCCCTTTGTACATGGGCCTGCAATGTGAGAGCTGCGGTATCCCGAAGCGCCAAAGCGGTGGGATTTAATAGGAAATGAACGTCTACAGGCGCAACTCTGGCCTGACTGCTGCACGGCCGTGCAGGTCTAAAGGCAGCGGTTGCACGGAACTCGCCACGCCCCGAAGTACCACCGGCTGCGGGGTTAGGAGGCGGAGCTCCCGAGGGCTCGATGGGGGAGCAGCCATGTCCTCGACCCTGATGGGGGCCCGACGCTTGAGTCAGGGCCTCTTCTTGGAAGCCTGTCGGGTGAGAAGCACGGCTCTCAGCTCCTTTTTCTCCCTTTCAGGTCCCCTTCGAGCAGGCTGGAGCGAGCCCCTCGACCACTATTCGACGAGGAATAAACCGCTGAAATGCCGCAGCCTGTTGCTGCGCTTCCCTGAAGCGCTCGACGACCAAGCCGACCGCTTCCCCGAAGAGACCAAAGGGTGAAAGTAAGGCATCCATAAAGAAGGTCTTATCCCTATCCTTAATGCCCGACAGAGTCAGCCATAAGTGGCAACAGAGCAGCAGCAGGGCCATGGACCGCCCAATAGCTTGGGCCATATCCTTAGTAGCCCTGAGCGACAAATCCGTCGTACGGCGAAGCTTCTTCACATCCTCAGATGCGAGGGCCCCCCCGTCGTCGAGGTCATCAAGCAGATCGGCCTGGTATGCCTGCAAGACCGCCATGGTGTGCAGACAAGCTCCGGCCTGACCTGCTGCCATGTAAGCCTAAAGCAGAGGTAGTACGGCAGGGCTTCGTAGGCAATGTCAGGGTTTTCAGGGAGGACGCGGCTTCCGGTGATAAATACCCCGCCAGCGTCTCCTCAATACCTGGCATACAGCCATAACCGTTCTCCTTACGCCCGCTGATCAAAGCACACTGGCGACCAGTCGGGCTAGAAAGCCGTGCAGAATACGGCCAGGACCAGGACTTCGACACCTCAGTGTGGAGGTCCGGAAAGAATGGTAAATCCCAACGCGGGTGAGGAGGTGGGACTATGAGGAGGGGCTACAAGGAAACGCTCATTGAGCTTGCTCCGGCGTCGAGCGTCCTGCTCTTCCACTGGCCAGGCAATATCGTACTGCGGTGACTGGGCTGACGAGCCACCCATGTCACCGCCTTCCGCTCCGAGCACATCCAGTTCCTCGGAACTAGAGTCTTGGCGAGCGGGCTCCCGTTCCAGGGCGGAAGAAGCCGCAACCTCAGTGCGGGCTTCCGGATACCAAAAGTGGGAGAAAGATGAAGGTAAAGAAAGAGCCAAAGCTGTCTCACCTTCATCCCCAAGGTCCATCTGCGAGCCCTAGGAGTCCCTTATGGAGCTCATGAGGGGAGCAGAGCTGGCCGCCTTCCTCAAAAAGCGCAAGCCAAGAGCGGAGCTTCCTAACCGGGAATCACTCGCAATGCGCACAGCCAGCCCCCCTGAGGGCTGCTAGTGCATGCTCTCTTCCCAAGCCGGGAAGATGGTGACACACATCTCATGTTAGGAGGCTGAAGTGAGTTGAATGCAGTTGTCCACTTCTCAAAAAGCTTGCCTGACACTCCTTCTACAATCTAAAGGGAATCATTCTTAGCTATTAAGCCCTGCAAGCACATTTGGACCTTCAACATTTTGGTTGCCATTGAGGTCATGGGGAGAAAAATCCTGAAATGTCATCCTCAAACTTAATTTTTTAACAAATTTCTTTTTGACTGAAGAAAGACATGAACATCTTGGATGAGAGTAAAATATCAGGAAATGTTCATTTTAAAAAGAACTAATCCTTTAAGACAACCCAGTAGCAACAGAAATGCTGTGAAAGATGGCATAATAAGTTATTAAAAAAAATAAGGCGATTTCAAAATTTCATTCTGTACCTTCAAATGATGCTCGTCGTTCTTTAGCCAGGCCTCCCTGTATAGTTTTGATTCTCCATGCCATGTACCCAGTGCCACTGTCACCATCATAGTAATGCTCCTTAGAAAGGCAAAAACTCTTAGTTTGGTTGTATTCATTTATTATACGCTCTCCACATGGTTTCTAGACAAGAATGGATTCCACCAACTTAATAAAAAAAACAAAGCATAAACATGGCATGTCAAGTACAAAACATTAAAAGATGTGTAATTTAAAATATATATATATTTTTTCAACAACTTTAAAAAATCTGGAAAAAGGGTATGCAAATTAATGAGAAAGGGTATCACATATTACAAGGTTGATCAGTTAGTGCTGGTAACTCATCAGAGCAAATGCAACATGTGACAGAAAAGTAATAGAAATATGATTTTTTTAAAACAAATTCATTAAAATACCTTAAAAAATAATAAAAAACATATAGAGCTGCACAATTCTGGATAAATTGAGAATCATGATTTTTGTTTCAGAGATCACGATTTCTCCCATGATTCTAAATAGACAACTAAACATTATGTATCTTACAAAGTACTAATTGCAGCCTATTTAAATTGTATTTACTTGCATGAATTATGCAAACAAATTGAATGTTTCATTGCTGGATGAATCAGCCTTTTTGAACAAATCTTTTGAATGACAAAACCATTTTTACTGGCGCCACCTAGTGGTGTAGCGGTGTAAGCGATAAAATCGTTATTTAAAGCCCCCACTTATTTTCAAAAAATGACTTACTCTATTTATATCCCTCTCTATTCATATCCAGACTATAAACTTTTACCCCAGTATGTCTGTGATTATTTTAATATTCGCCACACGAAAAGACTGTGAAGCTGCTTCATATCTATAACATTACATGACAACTAGAGATGGGAAGGATGTGCAGCAGGTTAGGGTGATTAAAGATAAGGATGGAAATGTATTGACAGGTGCCAGGAGTGTGATGGGAAGATGGAAGGAGTACTTTGAAGAGTTGATGAATAAGGAAAATGAAAGAGAACGAAGAGTAGAAGAGGTGACTGGTGTGGAGCAGGAAGTAGCAAAGATTAGCAAGAATGAAGTGAGGAGGACGTTGAAGAGGATGAAGAGTGGAAAGGCAGTTGGTCCTGATGACATACCTGTGGAGGTATGGAAGTGTCTAGGAGAGGTGGCAGTAGAGTTTCTGACTAGTTTGTTTAACAAGATCTTGGAGAGTGAGAGGATGCCCGATGAATGGAGAAGTGTACTGGTGCCAATTTTTAAGAACAAGGGAGATGTGGAGAGCTGTGACAACTACAGAAGAATAAAGCTGATGAGTCATACAATGAAGTTGTGGGAAAGAGTAGTGGAAGCTAGGCTAAGGGCAGAGGTGAGCATTTGTGAGCAGCAATATGGTTTCATGCCTAGAAAGAGTACAACAGATGCAGTATTTGCTTTGAGGATGCTTATGGAGAAGTACAGAGAAGGTCATAAGGAGTTGCATTGTGTCTTCGTAAATTTAGAGAAAGCGTATGACAGGGTGCCGAGAGAGGAGCTGTGGTATTGTATGAGGAAGTCTGGAGTGGCAGAGAAGTATGTTAGAGTGGTGCAGGACATGTATGAGAGCTGTAAGACCGTGGTGAGGTGTGCTGTAGGTGTGACAGAGGAGTTCATTTGAGCTCATTTGAGACTGTGACAGGTGGAGGTGGGTCGGCATCAAGGATCGGCTCTGAGCCCCTTCTTGTTTGCTCCGGTGATGGACAGGCTGACAGATGAGGTTAGACAGGAATCTCCATGGACTATGATGTTTGCAGATGACATTGTGATTTGTAGTGAGAGCAGGGAGCAGGTGGAGGAGAATCTAGAGAGATGGAGGTCTGCTCTGGAAAACAGAGGAATGAAGCTTAGACAGAATACATGTGTGTCAATGGGAGGCACCCAGGTGGAACGGTGAGGTTACAGGGAGCAGAGGTGAAGAAGGTGCAGGACTTTAAGTACTTAGGGTCAACGGTTCAGAGCAATGGAGACTGTGGAAAAGAGGTGAACAAGAAGGTGGTGAGACCAGCGATGTTGTAGAGCTTAGAGACAGTGGCACTGAAGAAAAGACAAGAGGCAGAGCTGGAGGTGGCAGAGCTTAAAATGTTGAGGTTCTCTTTGGGAGTGACGAGGATGGACAGGATCAGGAATCAGTACATCAGAGGGACAGCTCAAGTTAGATGTTTTGGAGATAAAGTCAGAGAGGCCAGATTGAGGTGGTTTGGACATGTTCAGAGGAGAGACTGTGAATATAATGGTAGAAGGATGTTGAGGTTGGAGCTGCTAGGCAGGAGGTCTAGAGGAAGACCAAAGAGGAGATTTATGGATGTAGTGTGAGAGCACATGAAGTTAATTGGTGTGACTGAAGAGGGTGCAGAGGACAGGGTTACATGGAGGCACATCATTCTCTGTGGCGACCCCTGAAAGGGAACAGCCGAAAGGAAAAGAAGACTTTTTAAAATAAATTTATTAAATCTTTCCGATACAAACAGTAAGAACACACAAATCGAGTCATTAATACAGAAACAACAAATAATAGACCTTTCCAGAAAGTGATGGCATAGGGACATTGCCAGAACAGATGTACCATTTTTTCTGAACATATTCCAATGTTCTCTCGATAGTCAAGCAAGTCTAGAAGCAGTCTGGTCTGATTATGTACATTTCTACCCCTTATGAAAGCTGACTGGCACTCGTCAATAATATGCGATACTCCCTCGTTCAGACAATTAGCAGAGACAAGTGCTAGTAATTTATAATCAGTACATAGTAAGGTAATTGGTCTCCAATTATCTAATCAAAGATTATCTTTGTCAGGTTTGGGAATCAGAGTGATGATACCATGTTTCATAGTGGGAGAAAGATTACCTTTTGATATAGGGCGGCTGTGGCTTGGTGGCAGAGCGGGTCGTCTACCAATCGGAAGGTCGGCGGTTCGATCCCGGCTTCCCCCATCCGTGTGTCGAAGTATCCTTGAGCAAGATACTGAACCCCAAATTGCTCCTGAAGCTTTCCCTTCAGTGTGTGAGTGTGTGTGAATGATTAGTTTAATTTGTCCTGTAGGGCAGTTAGCTCCTGACATCAGTGTATGAATGTGTGTGTATGGGTAAATGTGATATGTAGTGTGAAAGCGCTTTGAGTAGTCGGACGACTAGAAAGGCGCTATACAAGGACAGTCCATTTACATATATAATGTAAGTAGGCATGATAGAGCATTTCTCTGATATCCAAAAGAAAGATAAAAACTCCACGGTTATCCCATGTATTCCAGGTGATTTCCCCTTAGACATCTTACCAACAGCCAAGTCTAGCTGCTCAATTCATAGCTCATCTTCCATAAATTACTTATCATCTATTGTCTTTTTAAACCCCTGAATCTTATTTAAGAAGAAACAGCAATCTTCTTTAGAAAAAAGTGATTTATACAAATTACAATAGAATGCAACCGCAGGGGGGCACAATCCAGTGTCTTCATGTGCCAGTCCAAAGTCTGGATAAATGCAGAGGGTTGTGTCAGGAAGGGCATCCGACGTAAAACACATGCCAAATTAAAAATGCGAATCATGACAATGACTTCCATACCGGATCGGTCGGGGCCCGGGTTAACAATGACCGCCACCGGTGCTGTTGA
>CM022471.1:25660286-25710117 GCA_011952105.1 Coreoperca whiteheadi
CCCCTGAAAGGGAACAGCCGAAAGGAAAAGAAGAGACAATAGAAATCTTTGATTTTTACGTTTACTGCTTCTTGATTTTCAACAATACTTTCATTGATTTTTAACTTTCGAATTTTTTTCTTCCTCTGCCTTTGTTTTTCCAGACTAAATAAATAGGAAGAGTTTTTTTCCCCTTCTTCAATCCAGCGAGCCCTTGAACTGATAAATGCACCCTTGGCTTTTTCCAGATTTATATTATCAAGATGGGACTGTAAATTGTTTAATTCAGTCTGCTCCTCCACTGTCAAGTTATCTTCACAGCTCAGCATATTAATGTGACTAATAAGGTCCCTTTGTCTTATCTTTTTAAGTGTTAATGCTTATTTACTTGTCTTAATAGCTATCTAACTTTGAATTTGAACCATTCCTATTTACTCAGAAAACACATTTCCAAATCATTTACTTCTCTAACCAGTTGTTTAACTGTATTACAAAATTCAGTATTCTCCAAAAAGGTAATGTTACATTTCCATATAGAGTTTATATTATCCTCTCTTCCACCCGGAGAAAGAGTAAAATATATTACACAATGATCAGTCAGGCGTGATGCTGAGATTTCACATCTATTGACCTCATTAACTAGAATGTCTGATATTAGCCAATAATCCAATCTTGAGCACTGGCCATTATTAGACGAGTTAAACCAGGTAAATTGTTTTCTGGTTGGGTTTTTCATTCTCCAATAATCTATTAGATTGGCCTTTGTGATCAATTCAACTAATGTTTCATCAAACGTGTGGCAGTGTCTCTTTGATGGTAGGCTGTCTAGCCAAAGATCAGGGGCCAGGTTAAAATCCCCCCCCAACTATTACTCTATTAGTTGAAAAAAGCATTTTCCATTCTTCTAAGCACATATTTAAGGATGATAAGATATTTCTATACTGTACTTTCTTGTTATAACCATACACATATAATAAAATGTAGTTTGTACCGTTGAGTCACTTTTGTGGTCAGTAATGTTCCCGGGAAATCTATTTAATATGATCATAACTCCTGCTGAGTGTGACGTTCCATGGCTGAAAAAGATAGTCTCCCCATTGCACTTTCCAAAATTTTGTGTCAGCATCAGCAGAGTGGGAATCGTGCAAAAAAACACAATTAGCTCTTTGCTCCTTACAGAAGACAAATATCTTTTCATTTTACATTATCTTTTAACCCCCTAGTATTTAATGAAATAAATGACAACATTTAGGTGGTAGAATAATGCACAAAAGAGTGTAACGATGTGCAGGAATGAGTATTTAGTCTTAAAACAACATGTTTAGTGTAACTACCTCTCAAAACAGTGAATGATGCACGGCTCTCTGGCCACAAGGCGGTCCCGTCTAGAGCTGCAAGAACTCTCTTTCAAAAATCATACATAGGTATTATCCTTCAAAGCATTATCTCCTTAGGTTTAAGTTTGATATATGTGTTAACTGTTCTTTTTGTGGAATATGTTCAGAAACAATGGTACATATTTTCTGGCAATGTCCCTATGCCATTACTTTCTGGAAAGGTTTATTATTTGTTGTTTCTGTATTAATAACTCGATTTGTGTGTTCTTACTGTTCGTATCGGAAAGATTTTTGTTTGCGCAACATCGTAAAAAACATGTTGCAGTTCTGAAGAAGGACATCTCAGAAACAACATAATGTTTGCAGAGATATTTTTATTTTTTTACATTTTGCAAGCTTGCCAAGCTTATTTTTCGATCTTGCAAAACTTCTTTTTGTAAGATTTTGAGTTTTTGAACACTTAGTTTCAACCTTTCAGATCTATGAAATGTATTTATTTATATATTATTTCTTAATTTTTTCTTCTTACCAGCAGACAAAAATATCCTTCAGGCTCAGCTCGGTTATTTTAACACATTTTTGGGCATCCTCAAGTTTCCCCCCTTACCAGCATTTTCTGTAATAGGTGACAGAGTTTTACACAGATGGCAGTGGGTAAAGGTTGTGTGCCAAATAAATGATTTGAGCATTGCTATTACATACATAAAATCTGGCGGCTAATGTTCCATTGTCACGTTTAAAAATAGCAATATACAAATGAATGGGATATAACAAAGATCATTGCAACATAAATACAAATTAAAATAAGATTATTGACATCATTCAAGGTTTATCTTTATCTTTTGTGACGAAAAAAATGTTTCTCCATATGAACTCACCAAGAAGTTGGTTAGGGCTAAGTTCCATTCGGAATTTTAACATATAAAATTACATAAAGTTCATCAATCTACAACCTATGCACAAACACTAGCACATTTATTCATCTAACATATCAAAAGTATGCTTTAATATGGAACCTAAAAAGAGCTTAACTTTCTCTCTGCGAGGTAAAAGAAAATGGCGATCGGTGACAACGACGAGAAACTTCTGTTCAGATCAGGTTAGATCAGGTTAGATTGAGGGTTGGGGCTTAAGAGAGTAAAGTTAACGAGGCAGAATTAACTTTGAGAATTTTCACTAACACTAGGGGGTATCTTTCACTATTTGTTGTTAAGTCAACTCTTTAAGAGTAAATATAGAGTAATACTGCTTGATTAACACTGCCAGTTATACTGTGTGCTCTTCTTCTTTCACAGCTTCTTCTTCTGTGGAACAGAGAATGTGGTGGAAAATATGATCCAGTCTGTTCTTCCATGCCAAGCTTAACCAGCCAAAATCCCAATTTCACATGGGGTCTTTTAATAAAGATTTTGCATTTCAACCTCTTCAGTGCTTTCTCATTTCATTCTTGCAGTTGTGCAGGATGTAGCAGCGTTAAATGATGAAAGAGCAGTGGACTGAAGCAGAACAACTGTGAAGTCACTTAAAGAAACAGATAAGAAAGGAAACAGAAAAGGATGTGGTGATGAACTGATATGAAACCCAAACTTAACAACTCAGCATTTTCATGAGCAGTGTATAAGGACAAAGGTCAACTGGCAAGCAACAAACACTGGTTACATTTCACTCTAGCTGGTACTAAACCAGGTCACCTACCTTTCTGTTATGCAACACATAGGGTCTTTGCATGCTAACTAACTCCTTTTAACTTGGCACTGTTAAAAGGAGTTACACAGACACACACCTCTAGTTTGGCCCGACACACACCTCTAGTTTGGCCCGCAGCAGAGCCACACAATCGCCACCTTTACATTTCCCTTTGTCTAGCCATGCAGCTACTGGTTAGCTTCACTGTAGTGGGGGGAATGAGTTCATACATGTGGGTGATTTTAACTGAACTTTGATTAAAGGACCGCATTCCCTTTTGTCCCACAATCTGAGACAGTGAATGCAGCCATTGATGTCTGTCTGACGTGGGACCCAGAAGACACCAAGTCAACAAAACAGGTTAACAAGCTTTGACTCTCTCTGCCCTCTGCTCATCCTCTTCCTCCTGGGTTTGCTCCAGCCATCAGTAGGCTGGTGCTTGCCCTTGGCTAAATCTGCCAGAGCAGACCTGGATAAAGGTTTAATCCGCAGCATAGAAGCCTGCCTTCCTTCAGAACCAAACTGTCACTCTTATAGCAACGATGCGAGGTCCTGCGTAAGATTGCTGCAACAAAGTTCAGCGCCAATAGCTATTACACAATGTCTGCCCGCTAACTTTAAGAAGCAACGGAGCAAGTTAGTGCTAAGCTAACTGTACGGAGGACAACAGACGAGTCAACGTCTTCCCCGCCTGTTCATAGACACTACACAGAGTGACCTGACCTGGATGAACGGGCGTCAGCTAGCAGAGCTACAAGGTCTCAAAGCAACCTCTCTTCTTCCCCACAGACTGGTAACAACCACTGGGCATAGCATGTTAGCTTAACATGGTTATCAGCATAGTGAAGTACAGAACCGTTAAGTTAACTTTGTGACATTACTGATGTGATTTCCTTAAGATTTATTGTTGTGATGCATTCTGTTAGATTAATCTGGTAAACTACTACTAAATTGATGTTAGATTGTTATGCTACACACAGGGTCTTTGCATACTACCTAACTAATTTTAATTTGGCACAGTTAGCATCCAGATCACTGTTACCTGCTAGCATACACACACACACCTCTAGTTTGGCTTTCAGCAGAGCCACACTTGTGACTTACATGGCCTTACCGCCATCTGTACATTCCATCTTTGTCTAGCCATACAGCTACTGCTTAGCTGCTTCACCAACGTTATCAACATTTTTAGGTGGACAGCCATCTTTGAGACTGTTTTGACGTTTCGTTATGGGTCTCTGATTCGAGGGTGGTGCCTCGTAATTATGAATCTATATCAATAACTTAATGAAATCAAGAATTGTATAAATATTCAGAAATATCTTTGATATTTCTGCTACTAACCAAACCTGCCCTACCTGAATCTCAACATAAGTATGGCTAAAAAACAACAACATAACAGTAACGTAAATGGACTGTACTTGTATAGCGCTTTTCTAGTCTTTCTGACTACTCAAAGCGCTTTTACACTACATCACATTCACCCCATTCATACACTGATGGCAGGAGCTAACTGCCCATCAGTACAAATTAAACTAACCAGTCACACTCACTCACACACCGAAGGCGCAGCTTCGGGAGCAGTTGAGGGTTCAGTATCTTGCTCAAGGATACTTCGACACATGGCCGGGGGAAGCCGGGATCGAACCGCCAACCTTCCGATTGGTGGACGACCGCTCTGCCACCAAGCCACAGCCGCCCCCGTGTAACCAGTACGACAATTAGCGGTGCATGGTGCAAATGGTGCTGAAATAAATATGATTAATGTAACCGGTTCTTGTTACCTTATGTACATGAGGTAGTTGGATATGACATTACACACAGGATGTACAGTGCACATAGGTTTAAAAATGTTAATATTTACATATACAATGAGATAAATGTACAGGTACAGTGGATGTTAATGTCACAGGTTTATTGCACAGGGATAGTTCCTGGCACTATATGACTTGTGTAACTGTTAATCAGAGGGATGACCTAGGGGGAGAAACTGTTCTGATATCTGGTCATTTTGGCACACAGTGCCAGAGGGGAGAAGTTGGAACAGGTTGTGTGTAGGGTATGACTGCGATGCAAAACCCCCACAAAGAGATGCAAAACCACCACAAAATGATGGAAAATGTAGTATGTCATCATTTTGTGAAGGCAAACAGAAAGCGACTGAAAGAGATACATGTTGTACATGTTAACCTACAAGTTACCTTGTCAAAGTGCAAACACTGTCTCAAAAAATCTGTGATGAAATCAGGGAGTGCATCTTTAATTGCAAGCTTAAAATCTCCATTCATTATTTATCAGTCTTTGTAGTAGACTGAGAATTTATGTAAATTCACATAAAACCATCCCTGACAACTTCATTGCTATTTATAGCCCCCCATTACTGCAGTGTTATTACTGTCACAGGCTCAACAAGAGCAGCAGTACGAGGGATACTTCACATGTCCAACTGTTAGGGTCCCTTGTCTTTCTCTCTCTTCACAAAGCTATTCTAAGCTGTTCCTCACTGCCAATGCCTGTCAGGACAAGGAGAGGTAAAATATTACCCCTATTAATGTTGAAAGACATCAGGCTCAATTTGTGCAAACACAAATCAACAGTAAATTACATGGTGAGATCACTGCTTTCTCCTGCTAATTTGGATACAGAATGGTCCTGGACAAAATCTTGTCTATTGTGTCACATATATCTGTAATTCCAAAAAGCCTCTGCATGTACGTGTGTGTGTCTGGAAAGCACTTATTAATCTGTCCGTGGCCTTTTGCTGGCTTATGAAGTCCTGATTGTGTGTCATTGTTTTGGCTTCATTTATTTGAACACACACCCTGTAATCATGCTCGCAAATATACGGCTTTAAAAAGGCAAGCTGCCATTTTCGTCATGGTACTAACAAAGTGCATTTGAAATCACTCTGACTTTCCCTGAGTTAAGCCATCAGTGCTCACACAATACCAATCAGAAGAAAAAACTCTCTGCTTCAAAGCCTCAAGCTTGACTATATTAATAATATTAATAAAACAGCAAATTGAATGTGTGGGCTAAGTGGTGGGGGGAGAAAGTGTCTTGAAATCCTCTAAAGACATCCGTCTTTGTCTCTTACTCTTGGTTCTCTTTTCATTATTGGCTCATTGAAAGTGAAGGCTAATGACAAAATAGCAGGCTAATTCCTGTAATTATGTGTGTTTGTCTGTGGAAATTTACGAATGACAGCGCATCTTTTTCTGATCTTTAAGCCAGTAACTTCGGGGGTGGCATAAATACTAACAAAGCATTTATAGACAGGTCATGAATTAGTGAGATATAGATGAAGGTGGCAAGAGAAAAATAGCTCCCCTAGGAAATGCTTGCACAACAAACTTAACCCCTGGCCTTTAGCTACATTGTATTATTGTAAAGAACAATTCAGCATGAACAGAGAGGTAAAGAATTCACATGCATATTAGGTTGAGGCAGAAGAAATAAATGAATGTCCAACAACAAGGATAAAACACAATATGTTTCATTGTAGTTTAATATATAAGACAATGCTGAAAGGAGCAGAGAGAAACAGTAAACTGCCAAAGGGTTTTAAAGATTTCAATTGTCCAGTGCCTTCTTGAAGCTGTCACATAAAGAAAGTACATTTGACTGCCATAATAAAACTATTTTGAATATCACAATATTTTGTGACCTTCATAATAAATGGATTCAGCAGTACACAAAGAAATTGTATTATACTATTATAGTGAGCAGGAGGGAGGTTGAATAGAAGCAGATGAGTCAGACAGGGGTCATTACAGTTCTTGTTAAAGCAGACACTGACTTTTTTGTGCTAAAGCTGTTTTGCACTGATATTAAACAATTTGAGTAGATAATTTGCAATAAATTCATAGTTTGTGATACCATAAATTCTTTTGGAAGTTTTTTTTTTTTTTTTTAGAAAATTATTGTAGCCATTTCCTCTGTGTTTGGTCAGTCATGATGGCTATAGTATCCCAGGTTCTAGCTATGTTCCATTTCTGAATTTTTAAGATCAAATATGTCATAACAGGCTGGCAAGGCTGTCACTTTAGAAAAGGTCTTCCCAAATGCATTTTAGAAATATGCCTTCTTTTACCTAAATTTGGAGAAACATATCAATTCATTAGTACAGCTGTTTGACAACAGAAATATGTTAGCTCTGTTTGGGAATGTCTCATTTGCTACTTTATGGACAATCCTGGATGCTTCGCAATGAAAAGCTCAGGGAAGTGGCTGTCCACTGCTCTGTATCTATGTATGGTGGGGAACTTAACCAATGTGCATTTCACAAACCAACCAGTTAGTCGTCATCCTTGAAGTCTTCTCTCTTGTCAAACTGAAACTTGAAAATACTTAAGGGACAAAGCATGTGGCTTGAGTGTGGAATGGTCTCATTGCTGCCATTTGTGGCTGACGAGGATAGAAAAGTCACTGATCTTAGTTACAAAGAGTGTTTTCCAGCCTTCAGTCACAAGGAGCAATAATGAGCCAATTACTGCTTGGCACACTTGCACAACAAAAGATGCAAAACTTACTTTGACCTTTCCACACAAAGGTGCGATTTGTGTTTTTTCTTTTAAATAGGGCTGGAACTCGCAATGATCGCTCATTTGGGAGGAGGCGTAGATTCAGTGATCCATCCTTCAGAGGCCTCATGAAGGTTTGTATTTTGAAATCTGTGTGTCATAAGAACTGTCTCTCTTGTCTCTATGCAGATACAAGCTCTGTTTGTATCTGCTTATTTTTTACTAGTTTTATCGTTGATTGTATTTTCACTGCTTTTATTCTTAATATATGTGCTTTCATCTATTTCCTGCCCGGGGACTACAGATGAAATTTAGCATTTCTGGCTAAATGTGGCATAGTTTCAGAAATTTTATTAATATGCAACTGTCCCTGTCAAATAAAGTAATAAACTAAAATAGAAATATATCTGCAAAGTGCAATAAGCAAGCTCATGTGCCACAAAGACAAGTAATGACACTTCAGGATGGTTCTTTGGAGGAGTACTCATGTTGCGCCTCTCTCCTACTGCTGCTGCTGCTAGCAGTCTGCAACTCCCTCATCAACTGTTCCAAACTATACAACTGATATGAGTCGCAGACCGCTAGCAGAGAGGCACAAACATGAGGTGTTGGAGGTGCTGTGTCAGGAAGTGTTCACAAAGCAGCTAGATACCCTAGTGCTGTAAGGTGTCTAGCATGGGAATGGCCACAGGATGGCCCACTAGTCAATTTGATTGGAGCTATTTAGCAGAGTTTTAGCAGCAGAACCGCACCTCAATCACACCACTTCCGGCATTCCCATAAATACCCACCTCCTTCTCTTTTGCTCTTGTATTTTGCGCCAGAACCGACATCACGCAACATTGCGCCAAGCACACTCAGAAAAGTGAGCTAACGTTACTACTTCACACTACGAGCAAATTCCATCCAGTCACCTCATCTCGGATATGGACTTTGTCTCTCTATCCCCATCGGACAATGAATTATTCGGATTAAATCAGGATGACCACGTTCAAAGTTTCCATCAACTCTTGTCAGCAGACCCAGCAACAGAAGCCAAAACATTCACTGCCACCGCAGTGCCTGAGACCCTGCTTTCCATTATCCAAAAGCCATCCATGAAGCAAGTCCCTACATGGTCTCTTCCACCCTCAGCATAAAAGAATGGGAGCCATAGCGAAAAGGACTCAGCCCTGCACATGGGGCACCCGCTCCACCAGGTGAGCTACTGGGGCACCCCACGACCAGCCTTCTTCATCACATACACCCCAACAGCACGCTGTGATGACAGCACCCCCGTTAAAGGGACATATCCTTCAACTCAAGAGAGCAGAAAGATCAGCAACCACCTCTCATCATATCTCACACTAACCTTCAGATGGAGCAACCAACACAATAATTCCAGGTCACTCTTCCTTTCATGAGGTTTTTTTTTACACTGCTCCCTACTTCGAGCAACCACAGCAGCCAGTCTTAGCAGGGAAACCTGGAACCGGGATGCCAGTACCCTCTGCCGCCTACTTCAAGCAACCACAATAGCCGACCTTAGAAGGGGAACTTGGCTCCAGTATCACTCCCTGCACCCTACTTCAAGCAGAAGCTTGCTTCAGCTGAAGCTCCTGGCACTGCGCCCATTGGTCCACTTCCAGCAACTGCTGCAGCTTGCTCTAGCCAGGGTTACTGGGAACAGGATCTTCCATCGCCTAGTCTCTGCAGCTCTCGTCAGCTGGAGCCTTCCACACGAGGATGCCAGCTTTCCTCCACAGCCCTTGGAGCACCACATTCCTTCCATACTTAACTCTGCTCTTCCCTC
The DNA here is from genome assembly GCA_011952105.1 of Coreoperca whiteheadi. Classification (NCBI taxonomy): domain Eukaryota; kingdom Metazoa; phylum Chordata; class Actinopteri; order Centrarchiformes; family Sinipercidae; genus Coreoperca; species Coreoperca whiteheadi. The sequence goes on from CM022471.1 coordinate 25,669,604, forward strand.
TCAACCTATTCCAGCCCAGCAGGCAACCGTCAGCCTCACCCCGTCTACAGCCAGTCCTCCCATTTTTCCTCCTAAATCTTTTATCTCCCGTCCTCCAGTTCCTACCAGTCTACGGCAACAGATAATAGACATCCACAGATCTTGCATTCCTCATCATACCTTCTCCTCGTCAACCACCTACTGACAGATTCCTCAAAGGACACAAGGGGCACCTCTACCTGAAAGGGAGAACACCCAACCGTTCCAGAGAACACCCACAGAGTTTGCATATGGTTTCCATCTCCTCAGAGACATATTTTATTCACAATTTCCCACACGCCAGCAGGAATTAGACAATTACATGGCCATCATCCTTAATCTGGCCGTCAGTTTTGGAGGGAATGGTTTCTACTATATCACATCCACTCTTCCTCTGAAGCTGCAGCCCGTCTTCAGCAGGCCAATGAGTACACATTGGGGCACACTTGACAAGTAAATTTACTGCCACATCCTCGCCACCCATGCAGCCCTACCATGCTCCACATGTGGTACACCCCGTCTCACCCAACCTCTTATTGCTCTATTCCCACCCACACTAAGCCAATGTCCTCCTTGCCCCATGCTGCACCAAATGCAGCAACTTCTCTCCCTCCAAGGTCATCTGAACTTTGCCTACGTAGCATTCTCCAAGGCCGAGCCCTTATCTCTCACTTACTAATCACTAATTGCTATCCATTTTCAGTGAATAAACTAACTGTTCTATCTCCCTGGACAGTCCAAGCCATACTGACCTCCATGTTTGGTTCAAATAAACTGATATGTTCTCCACGCAGCTCATGTTCCCAGTCAGTTCAAAGCCATCACTGACTCTTTCTCGTTTCTCATTTCAGAAGTTCAGAGGCTCGGCCCCTCCAGGTGATATCATCAACAGCATATCACCCTCAACCGTCACGTCTTACTTGTCAGCTTGGAAGAGTTTCCACTACCTTCACGACCAGTACAACATTACCACCAGTCCTTCGATCTCGTAACCATAACCTGTTTTGTTATCTACGCCCATTTTATGATCAAAACCTTACCCTAGTGGCTTTAGCTTCTCTAAACTCCTAAACGGCAGCCCAGGTCTTGCCTCCAGCCATCCTCAGAGAACTGCAGTTCTCAGAGGACTTCTTCGTCAAGAGCCAGCTCATGTCCTCACCACCTTCCTCTTACCACAGACTTGCTGTCAGTCTGCATCCACACCATCCACTGCGGATATAGCATCCCCCATGTTGCTCAAACTGTAGAAACTATGTTCTCTGTTGCTTTTTCGACTGGTCTAATTTCTCAGACAAAACCATGGTGTTTACTTAAAGCGAACCAAAACCAATCAATCCAATCAGTTTACACCCGAATTTCACCGCTGCACCCTTGCAAACTTCTTGCAATTCTGGAAATCCCAGCATAACCATGACAGATTATCTCTGAGTCCAGAAAAGTGACTACTCGATTATGGTTCCACCAGCAATTCCACCATGTCCTTGTTCAGCATTTCTCCCATCAGTACTCTGGTGGTCACTCCTTCAGAATCATCAATTTTGGTGAGCTTGTGCCAATTGTAGTCTCAGTTTCCTGGTGTTAGCTGAAAGGAGTGGCACCCGGTGTGGTCTTCTGCTGCTGTAGCCCATCTGCTTCAAGGTTCGACGTGTACTCAGAGACACTCACTGCATACCTCAGTTGTAACGAGTGGTTATTTTAGTTACTGTTCCCGTTTGATCAGCTCAAACCACTCTGGCCATTCTCCTCTGACCTCTGCCATCAACAAGGCATTTTCATCCTGAAAAATGCTGCTCACTAGATATTGTCTCTTTTTTGGACCATTCTCTATAAACCGTGTCTACATGCTTTAATTGCATTGAGTTGCTGCCATGTGGCTGATTAGATATGTGCATTAATGAACAGGTGCATCTAATAAAGTGGCTGGTGAGTTATTGTCTGTTAACCCAAACCCTATTAACCCTATTATATATATATTATATATATATATATTTTAAAGTTTTCTATCACTAAACATCTTTAGAATAAAGGAAAGAAATACTACAGGTTAAAATACTTTGTTGGAAAATTGTGGAAATTGGTTCAAAAGAGAGTTGGGGGCTTAGTGGGAGACAGCCATTTTGTTTGAACTTGTGGTATCCCAAAAATGTCACAATGATACAGTTTAGAGTCTGAAGTTTTGGGATACTGTATGCAGTGTTTGTCTACATTCAGCCAGGAATAGGTAATATTAGACAGTTTGAAATAGATATTCCAATTTTACAACAGGCATGGAGTTGCAGTGAGGATACGCCGTATTCAACAATCTGAGAACACAGCAAATTTTGTTTGGAGTCTGCTGCTGTCCTCAGTCTGCCTCATTCAGTCAACACCAGCGTGTGTGTGTGTGTGTGTGTGTGTGTGTGTGTGTGTGTGTGTGTGTGTGAGTGTGTGTGGGTGGGGGGTGCATGTTAAGTGTTCAGGTGTACCTTTACACCTGAACACTTAAGAAGGTTACACAAATATTCAATTCAAACAAACAAATTCTAATGAACTTACATTCTGTCTGTTTCCAACCAAGTGAAGCTTTAACAAGCACAAAGTGTGTCAAGCCCCCTGTTATTGTCCCATGATTTCATTGGTTAGTCATGTAGCTCTGAACCCTGCCATTAACTGAAAGAGAGCATGTATGTGGGAGGGCAGCTGAGCCAGCAACTAAAGGGCCACTTGGAGAGTGTGGGTCCCTCCAGATTGCCGTAGCAACTACTCTACTTATACTACTATAACTATTTGAGGGATATCAGCCACACCTATCCAGCCCTCTCACCCTTTCTCCACAGTCCCCTTCTCCTAACCCCTACACACACACACACACACACACATACACGCACACACCACATCCAGGCTAAAAACAACCTTGCCATGTAAAGGGTTGAGTGGCTCTTTACCACCTCTTCTGTAAGAATAATACACTCACTCCGTAAATGTATTCTGTTAGTGATTAAGTGCCTGTGGTTAGTTTCGTATTCCACTGGGTGAATCACTGGTGGGGGTGTTTGAGGGGAACTAAAAGAGAAAAACTTTTAATGAAGTTTAATGAAAAATTGTTCCTTTATGAGAGTTTTTGTAACAGTTAAGTCAAAAATCAACTTGCAGCCATGTGTGCCACCACAGTAACTGCTACAATGGAGAATTGTGTATGTAAACTATGTCTAATTTAACAGCCAGGTAGGAAAAACAGAGAACACGTATCTGTAATCCTACACGGTAGATATTCTTCTAGTTCAAAATACTCGTCATCTTTAACTTGACCGTTAAACCAAACAAACAGGAGGTTTCTAGCTTAATTTAGCTACTAACATATGGCTAAAAGCCTGTAATTTGAATACACTGTGTGCCACTATTAGTTGTGTGACGCTCTAAGTTGTAACAAGGCTGCTATTTATTTAGATGTTGTTCTTTACTAAATAACAAAATCCTTAAAATTATGTGTTTAGGTGTTACAGATTGGTTTCTGGTATGTATTGGAGAGGTAAAATACTCCTGCCCTCCACAATCTCCTCTTGTTCTGTTGGCAACTATACATGCACACAATTAATAAAGTCAGGTTATGTCAACCAGCACTATTTACCTGTTCACTGTCCTCTTTTATTTTGGCCTAGATATATTTTTATGAATTCAACTGATGTGGTAATTTCATATTCAATCGTTTTGTAGTACGTTTCTGCCTCTTTATATACTTCCTATAGCATTCCATGTCTATCAAGAGGTAGTTCAACAAAAACAGACTATTAATTTATTGTCTCTTTTTTGTATACTATACTATTGTGTGTACCAGTACCAGTATCATATTTTCAATAATATACTATTTGGAAGACATGTTTTAAAAAAAATAGAAAATCTGAATTCCATTCCTCATTGAATCCACTTGGTGGCAGTGTTGCCTCACAAAGTATCCACCACCTGTCTAGACTTCAGCTCATAATATGGTTTACAGTTTTTTAACTAGTTAAAATTGTTTTTCTCTAAGAGACCTGATGTTAAAATGTAATGATTGTATAGGGGATTAAAGAACACATGTTTTTTTTGTGGACTTTCACATGGTGCAACCTAATATGGCCCGGATAGCTGAAATGCCGTTCTTCTTCTCTCTTTTTTTTTGCATTGTTTCTTCATGACCAACCATCTCAACAAAAGTGGACCACCATGTTTTCTAGATTTTAATGTAGTAATTATTCAATCCTGTAACTGTAGCTTTCACTGGGGTTACTGAGGTCATGTCCTCTATTTACATTCTACATTTGAGTTATGTTTTATCCTGTATATTATTTTTATCCAATGTTTTTAGATTTGATCTCTGCAATTGTGAAAATGTTTCGGACAAACTAACAAAGGATTAAAGGAGTTTATTAAAGGAGTCGCTGTTTGGTGAAAAGTATATATCCCCAAATTTGGTGATTTTGAGTTTTTCAGATGACCTTCAGGATTAACGGTTTCTTTATGGGTTGCTGAAATTCTCCTGCTTCTTTCACTAAATTAACCATTTACAAACCCAAGTCATATAATCCATACATGTAATGACAAGTGCTCGTGGCAGTTGCTGTCTTTAAATGACTTATTTAGTTTGAGCAATAGTCCCATCTGAAAATTGCATTGTCACAAAGCTGAAAACAGAACAGTTTTTCTTAGCTCAAAAAAAGTTTACGTTTTGGAGATACATTGTTTTCACAGGAGTGAGACATTCATGTTGTAAAATAAATGTATGCAATATAACTGTTAACAGTTAACTGAATAAAAATATGTTAAAATAATTGAATACATTTTAATATTTCATTATTTCTAGTCAACCCTTTTGGGGGATTTTAAGTCATGACCACAGTATTTATAAAATCCTTGGTATGGCTGTGCATCTAAGGATCACTGAACGTTCCTTCTTGCCAAACTTTGTAAATACTTTGGTTTTGGCCTGCTTTGACATTGACAAAGTATAAACCACTACACAAAGGAATGTTATTTGAAATGCACATACATTTTATTGGTGACAGTCTGACAGTAAATACCTGGCATTGATCAAAATACACCCATTATTGTGTGACAATTGCAATAGAGCAAAACATTTAGTTAGGTAAATCAAGATAAAAAGAAATGACATAATCATTCTCCTTTGCATCATCAATGAAGAACTAAAAGAACAAAGTGTACATTGTCTTGCGTTTTAGAGTGGCTATTATCCTAACTACAAGCTCAGTATTTTTAACTGTGCAATTTTCTTAATTATTGTATATTTTAGATAGTGTTAAGCAGATACTTGTACATGATGCAAGATGGCTAGACTGCTACCTCAAATTACATCCACTGAACCACTTGACTGAGCTGATTGACCAAGACATTTGACATCTCAGCTGAAATGCCAAATGCTGCCTCACAGACAGAGAATAGAAGCCTAATGTCAGCTAAACATGTCTTCATATAATTTTATCATAGCTCTAAGTACAAAGCTGCTACTGAACAGTATCTGTGCACCACATAATACTCAAGGTTGCACAAAATACATTGTAATTGTCTAACCAAAGAAACAATATAAACATGTTTTTAATCCTTCCACTTGATAGCCATCCTTGGTGAGTACAGAGATGTGTATTAGGAATAAAAGGTTATTAGGTTAGTTATCAGTAAAGTAAGTGAAGTGCTGCCCTGCTATGGTAGTTATGAGCTGCCGTCAGTTACAAACATTAACATCAATTACATTAGCTCAGAAAGCAGCAGGGTATTACACACAGCCCAGTCAGTCTATAACACTGTGATAAGGCTGAGAAGCACAGTTTATTCCAGAAAACACTAACACCATCATTATCAGTGGTAAACCTTGATTTTGTGTATTAGTAATATCAATCAACTTGTTGTGTGTTGTTTGCTGTTATTTAGTCATTCCTATGTGACACATGCGAAACATGCATTGCAGAAAGGGTGCCGAAGACAGTAGCTTGTGTGACTTTGTACGTTACATTCAAAAAAAGAATCTAACAAAATGGCTTCAAAAACTGGCAATAAGATCTTATTATTAAGATATCAAGATCATGGAAACACTGTAGCACAAAATTACTAAAACACATGTGAGGGTTATTGATTGATACCAATGACTCAAAGATTACTTAGCCTTTTTCTTGAGGCAAACAACCTACAGAAGGTTTATTGTTGTTCCATTATTTATCATGGTGATATTTTGCCTCTTTACGGGATGTCTAGCTCCACACTAATCAGCTAGCTTAGAGACTTGCGTAAAGTCTTGTAAACAACAACCTTGAGTTGGTATCACATGTGGTCAGGTATATGCATATAACTGGAAGTGTCCAACTGTAACCGCCACAGCAGGAAGGAAGTGCAGCATTCCGTACGAAATAAATGAACATTTCGCAGCTAACGCGCTGAAGCAGGTGCAAGGGCCCGGTCACACCAGCAATTATAATTTCACCGGAATCAGTGCAATCACTTATGGAGGCAAAGCATATTTGCACAGTGCTTTCGTGTCAAGTTCAACTTTGAACTCTCATGGTCTCACTATGCCTCAAACTAAGTGCTTGTCAGATCAAAAAGCAATTTTTGTGCCTTTCCGAAACAGAAAATACAACTATGATGCCTACTTTACACAGCGATGAGCAGCTTTGCAACTACTTCGGTCATACCTTGAAGGACTTCAGGGAGAGACCGTCAGCCAAGACTGTCCCCTGAAAGTACAAATTATTATAATGACTTTCTCATATCTGTGTGAATGGTGCTGTATGTCTAGCCTGTGATCTTTCCAGGTCTCTATGGTGGAGAGGAGGTGGTGTGGCTCAGATCCTACTTAGGCTACATCCACACTACTACATTTTCATAAAGTGAGTTTTGCTTTTTTTACACTTAGTGTCCACACTACTGCGCCGTTTTCAAGCCCTGAAAATGATATGTTTGGAAACGCAGCTGACCCCGTTTTCGTTTGAACACTGTAGGGTTGCGTTCTACTCTGGATCATAGACTGTATAAAAGAAGTGGACATAGTCACAGTGATGTCACCTATTGGTTTGTGGCTTACCATCTTGAAGCCTCAAGATTGGCATTTTGGCCGTGGCCTCTTGGTTTTTTGCGACCAGTGACCACAAGTGACCGTATTTGGATGGGGTGGTGGAGCTTGGGACCATAGCAAATGCTACGTTATCGGCTAACACTAGTGCTAGCTAGGTTAGCAAGGTGCATCCATAATTCACGTTAACTGTGATATTAATTGGGATGCTAACTGTGGCTAGCAAAAAACAACCGTAAAAAACAAAATGTACTTATGTAAAAATGAACAGCCAACTCCTAGAGTGTGTTTTAGTACAACTGAACGCAGAACAAGACATTTTTAAGAGACCAAAATGTTACATCTTACTTTCATGAATTGAAAACACACTGTGAAAGGGTCAAAGTTCTTAGATGAAACCACTGACAGCCCCTAAAAGCAAGTTCACGACTATTTAAATGTACACAGTGCAGTCATTTTCTCCTAGACTATTATACTTTTTTGCAACAAGTGGAGTCGCCCTCTGCTGGCCATTAGAAAGAATGCAGGTTTAAGGCACTTCCGCATTGGCTTCACATTTCTACCACAGTGGACCGTCACCGGTGCTGTTGACCTACAGGGTACCGGTGGAAATTGGACAACTGTTGGTCGAAGACGAAGAAGGAGAGGAGGTAATTGGTGTAACTAAAGAGGATGCAGAGGAAAGGGCTAGATGGAGGCGCATGATTCGCTGTGGCGACCCCTGAAAGGGAGCAGCCGAAAGGAAAAGAAGAAGGAGGTTGCTGCTTGGTCCGGACGTGCAAAAAACGGAGGCGTTTGGAAGCAATGACACAGACACCAACGTTTGCTTCTTAATTGGGTCGAGTCCTCCCGATTGCTGTTCTACGTTTGCAGTATTTACTACCACTGAACATACACTGGCAGAGTAGACAATCTGCTTCCCAGTGTATGTGAATTGTCACGTGATATGTGTTTTCAGGCGCATTAGTATAGAGGAGGATAATTTCTGAAATGAGATCGTTTTCTTTTTTTCGAAAACATAGTAGTGTGGATGCATCCTTAGTGGGAGACACCCAAAGTTGCTCAGCTGAATCCATCCTCTTCACTTATGTTTTACAATCTACATTTTTTCATCATAACTGTATATACTATGATTTTCTGTTATGAAACTATTCTGTAAACGCGACATCTGTTGCATGTCTGTCTGTCCGTCCGGGGAGAGGGATCCCTCCACTGTTGCTCTTCCTGAGGTTTCTTCCATTTTTTTTCCCTGTTAAAAGGTTTTTTTTGCAGGAGGTTTTACTCATTCGAATCGAGGGACTAAGGATAGAGGGTGTTGTATGCTGTACAGCTGTGTGTATGTAAAAAGCCCCTTGAGGCAAATTGTGATATTGGTTTTGACTTGACTACAAAGACCAACAAAAGCAAGAGTTCTTGGACAGAGTTTGGGGAGGCAGCGGCCTCATTTAGTTACTTTAAAGCATACAGTGGCCTTCACACATTTGCACCGTTGACAATCGCTAACTGCTTTGACAGTGTTGAACTCTGAAGAAACAAAACCCAGAAGATCCAAAATGGAGGAAGCTATCATATTAGATGTCGCACCTTCTAATTTTATATAACCCTGCTGTAGAATGAGACGTAACACCAACAGAGCATTTTGCCATGGATGAAACTAGCCACAACCAAAGGTTCTCAATGCGTGATGTGGTTACTACATCACCAAGCTGGACCGAGGACAACGCAATTTTTTCTACCAATGTCGTTGCAGTTTCTCCCGGCTTCCAGCAGAGGTCGATTAAGATAAGAGATATGTATCTCACAGTAATGCCCATTTAATTCAACCTGTGAAGTTTTTTCACAAGGAAGTTAGGTGAACATGTTGAACATTTAGATGGTGGAAAGGCCTCCGATTAATTTACAAAGTGTGATGCTCAGTGATTACTTCTGAAGTTACACTTATATTCAATTCAGTTCAATTCAATTTTATTTATATAGCCCAATATCACAAATCACATTTGCCTCAAAGGGCTTCACAATCTGTAACATACGACACCCTCTGTCCTTAGACCCTTGATTCGATTAAGGAAAAACTACCCAAAAAAACCCTTTTAACAGGGAAAAAAAAGATACAAACCTCAGGAAGAGCAACAGAGGAGGGATCCCTCTCCCAGAACGGACAGACATGCAATAGATGTCGTAAGTACAGAATAGATTCATAGCATAAAAATTATAACATATACAGTTATGATGGCAATGGCAAAATTGTTGTATATATATATGTAATTATGTTGAAAAGTGTGGGATGTAAACCATAAGGGAAGATGATGGGTCCAGACGGACAACCGAGCAGCTCCAGGTGGAGCCCAACGAGCAGGACCCAAGCCACTCATCCCCTCCACCATTTACTTATATGTAAAGCTATATATATTTTTGGGAGGGCGAAAGAATGCACTGTATGTTCTGATAGGGTGAGTAAATCTTGACATCACATTTTATTAATACTAGGCACTCTTTTAATTTAGACGTGGAAACTAAAATCTTTCATAATCATCTGGAAATGTGGCATTTGACTAACAGAAACAAAACAAGTTCTTCGGAGTAGGTTTAACATATTTTCTTAATATTTCTTCATTAAATATGTAATAAATCCCATCAGAACTTGTACTGCAGGTGGGATTGAAAAGAGGGCTGGACACATTCAGATACGGCTAGCATTTCAAACCTAACTTACAGCAGACTTGTTCATTAAAATGCTTTTTTTAAGGACGGAGGTATTCAAGTCACTTTTGTGATTGCAAAAAAAGAGTAACAGGCGACACATCCAGTCTCACTTTGAATGAACACAGCAATCAAACCTGCTTCGGTCTCTAATGTTATGGCTGGTGAGAAAAAAATGTTGAGAGATGTCAATGTGAACGTGAAAGCACACACACACACAGGGCTCTAAATACACACAATAAACATACTTCATTGTTTGTCTCAAATGGCCGGCAGCTTTGTGCAGAATCACACCTGGATTCAAAATAAGTGGGCAAGTGGCATTTTGTCCACATGTAATAATCAGAAGAATAAACACATAAATCGCATTTCAGATTCAGCCTGCAGCACGTTTCACATTCTTGGATTCAGATTTAACTGTGGATAATCATAAAGGAAGGTACTGGTGGTTTTGCTTGATTTGGCCTATTGATTTAAGATCAGATATACTTGACATTATTGCCAGTCAATCTCCAAAGCATGCCACCACTTTTTAGAGTGATTTCCTATCTTCCAGGAAGGGTTGGATATCAATACGTTTATAGTACCAACTGATATGCTTCAGTACTCTGGAGTACTATCTGCCATTTGGTAACACGCATGCATCGACACTAGGTAATCTCATCAGCGTCATGTAAGGATGCCCAACAAAACCTGGTTATGAATATAGACGGTCTCTAAATAAGTAAAAGGCCATATTTTAAAGGAAAGAGCTGTACGAGCTATTTCTCTGTTGAACAAGCATGATATAAATTCGTAGAAATCTTCATCCACAGCTGGTGTGTTTTAAACAGCCATACAGCGCTAATTAGGCTACAAGTAAATTGTTATCAACAAGCTAAAAACAAAAGCTATCTGTATGTAACTGTAAAGCCTACTTAGCCACATATATTAACATTCAATATCAATATTTTTGTATTAACAATGTATTACATGACTGTGTGTAATGTGAAAGAAGTCGCTCGTAGGAACAAAGCCAGAGAGAATTGTCACTGAACTGCAGTTTCCCTCAGCTCTTCAGAGGGTTTTTAGCGTATTTCTGCTCAGTGTTAGGGTTTTATGGCCCACAATTTTACGATTTGGTTCAGTCTCATTGCCCTCATCAGCCTGGTTTCCAGCAGCAAGCAGCTGTTTCCAGTGAAAAGTCTTTGGTAAACCCACAGTATACTACCTGGCCGGTACCAAACAGCAGACAGATATAGTTAGAGAATATCAGGTGAACATAGTGGAGCATTTAGCAGCTAAAGAGCTTGATATTAAGGAAAATAAATATTGGATGTCATCTGGTAGACACAAACACGACTCCAAATGAATGCTAATTTTGCTCCATGTCTCCTAGATGTGAATAGTCAATTTGCTATGTTAACCATATCAACTTTATAAGGGGATATGTTGTTCACAGCTTGTTTTGTCGCCCACACGTGACCACAAATGCCCCACAGTCTAATCTTGGTCCCATCTTCATCCATACCCAATGTTTTAGACAGCCATACGGAGCTTGTTAAGCTAATAGTTACTTATCATGAACAAGCTAACTGTATGTAACTGTTTAGCCTAATTGGCTTGTATCTTTAGGATTTGGCAAACTCTTGTACATGTTGAGGCTGAGAATAACTAACCCCTCCCCCATCTGATACCTGTGGAGTTTTCATATTGCATTCTGCCTACAATGGCACTACCATGCAATGATTACATAACTACAAAACATGAAGCTGACTACATGTTCACTGCAATGGATTATTATTGCTAATGGCTTTCTGGAACGTAGAAAATCAATCTAAAATAAAATGGTACGCTTTGAAAAATGGGTGCCAGCAGTCTGACATATTTAAACTATGTTTAAAGGGCTCAATCAAACAAAAACAGTGGTATGGCCCTCACACAAAATGTGCACAATGATCTGCAGTAATCTGAGAAAAAAAAAACCATTAAGAATTTGAAGCATGTATAGATATATTCTTGGGAGCCTTTCCTCTGGAATGCACAGAGACAAGATTTGAAAGGCTGTCCTGTAATACATTATGGCTGAGAAGGGATCAAGCATCAACAATGAATAAGCCTTTATCTTTCCTCTCAGGTGCGCTTAAATCTGACTCAACAAAGCTATTGCATCAGCATGGAGTATATGGGTTTGTTATGAGTGTGTAAACACTATGGAGCTCCTCAGCAATGAGACTACAGGGACGGAGTGAAGTGACTGACCTAAAACACACTGAACTCATCCAAACAGTTTTTTCCTTTTCCTTGGTATAACATGGATTCTACAGTTGAATGTCAGCCCAGGTTTATGGTGAAGTTTAACATTTTAATCCAAACCTTAAACTGAGAGTGACTGAGATTTGCGATTCTATAAATAAACCACTTTCCAGTAAATATCCCCAGTTTGTTGTCTGTGTGTGTGTGTAATCTGTAGGTTTCCATTTCCATTGCTTTTCGACAATTACATAACATTAGCTCTCTTGTTCCCTTCTTTAATGGCTTAGGAAGTCAATGCTAGCTTTGACGGTGCGTCCGGTGGACACATCCACTGCCATGGCCCGAATCTCTGTGTCACCAAACTGCATGAGCGTCTGGATCTCGCGCCGTGGTGCCGCGCTTTCCGTTCCGCTCACATCCAAGCGAAGTGTCCCGCACTTCCTGACGCCGGGCTCGCTGATGAACCCCAAGCTTTCCTTCTCGGAGCAGTAGACGTGGATGACGATAACCTGCTGAGAGGGCTTGGCCGGTGTGTAGCTCCGCTTTACCATCTCGCCCAGCGCTACAGACTGGTCGGCATTGATGAAGGTGTCAAAAACGTCGGTGCACCAGCGTGTGCCGTCCTTCACCAGCAGCTTCTCCGGAGGGTGCTTGCCCTCCACAAAGCGATTGAGGACACCTACCCCGTATGTGAGGGGCGAGCGGCGGACTTTAATGATGCTGGGGTCCAGGCCGAACAGCACAGCACCTTTAAGAATGGTGAGGCCAACGTCATGGGGTATGATGATGCGGCTACTGCCCTGGAGCATGTTCTGTACAGCTTGCTGCAGCAGGGGAGACTCAGCAAAACCTCCCACTAAGAACAGGAACTTAATGTCGCTCACCTCAGGCTTTTCAAACAGCTCCGCTGGATGAGAAAAAGAGAATCTTAGTGAAGAAAACAACTGACTACAGTATTACAGGAAGGAATGCATATACTACTACTGTACCATAATTACAGGCCACAATGGAAAGGTGTAGGGAGTCATGTGATCTTGGCTTAATTTCTTTTTTGATAAGATGTATTAGGATATGTTTTTTCTCCTCCAAAAGGTGCATATTAGTTAGGATGCTGCCGTACCAATTGTAAACACATGTAACATGTGCATGTAAATCCTGCTGCATGTCTGTTACACTCCTACTCTGAACAACAGGTAGATACATTCAGTACATTTATCAAATCTGAATCCAGTGGTTCAATATTGGTACTCTCATTTCTTGCTTTCTATTTGTTGGTGGATTTTACTTCACTTCATTAATGAGTATTTGTAAGATCGCCCAACTGATTTATCACTCTGAGGGTTAATGTACTTGTAACCCCATCCTAATATTGCTTTGGTTAAATTTCAGTAAAAAAAATTGACAAAACAAAAAAATAAATCTGACTCTGACACATACTGTAAAAGCAGTGGGTGGAGGCTTCTAGTTCTCTTAGCAAACGTTTATTTTTTTTAGTCTCAGAATTAAGATGCTGATGATTTATTGATAGTAAAATACTACATGAATCAAGGATGTGCTGCTTTTCATTGTTACTTTTTACAGATAAATTTGGATGTAGGTAGGCTAGTCAATACTGTCACATGCCCAGGCTGCCTATTAGCCTGCATGGCACAGTTAGTTATTGCTAGTCACTTCCTCGTCTTAGATGTTAGTCTAGCTGGGCTTGTATTCACCTGTTTTTATGTGAATTTTTGATTTTAATAATAGCGGCAGAACTGTGATCTGTCAGATCTGTGTGGAGCAATGATGGCACTGTAGCCTTCCTCACACTAATACATGAAGCAAACATAAATGTCACATTTCCATCATGTTTTCTTCATTGTTTGTATCTTGTTGTGCCCTCTTATAACAGAAAATTGGCGCCACCTAAGTTACTGCTTATCTCAATGAAGCAACTAATCACATTACAGTAGTAGATGGAAACAAGCATTTATTCGCATTTTCTTTTGCTGATTTTCAGCCCACCAACCGAAATTATGGGAAAGTGTAGTGACACAGTATTATTGATGTTACTGGTGAGAGATAAAATATGACTTGTCCAGTATTGTCCTGCAGTATTGTACAGCTTGTGCATGACTGGAATCAATTGTTTATGTTAAGCACCTTAATATAAGCACATTATGAAAAAATTATGAAATAACTTTTTGTCAGATCAAGTTTTATGTCTTTACTGTAGATTGTTTTCCAAGAGCCTATTAAGTGGAATGGATCATCAGGCACCTGTGCAGCCGACAAAGTTCTATACATGGCCATGTTGTTTCAGAGTGCTCATTACAGCGGGATGCAGGTGAAGGCGGTACCACCAACTATGGCCTGCCCCAGCACTCTAAAAAACATGGCATCGGCCACAGACATAGGTGACTTTGTGCAACATTCTATAAAACCCTATGACAAATATTTGACGATTGTGATCCCTCCTTTTGTAGATTTAAAAAAAAAACTTTTTAATTTCAAATATACAATGTCCCTGTAGTAATTTTCTGATTATTTGGCTAATGATTTTTCTATCTCTCCCTTGCTGCAACTGATACAATTTCCTTTACGCAAATTAATGCTATAGAATGCCATGCAAATGCCCTTAAAATTACAATAATATCGGATATCGCAATAATTGCTGTGACAATATATCGTCCAACAAAGGTAGTTATTGTGACAGGCCTAGATGTAGGTCCTAACTGTAGGGTTAGGACTCCACCTGAACTGCTAGGCTGTAAATGAATGCACTCATTGAACTTTAATGTATTTTGAATGATAAACTTGTCAACAGAAAATTACTATTACTGCAAAAAGTACATTGAATTTACACATTATTATAAATTATAATATAATTATACATGTTCTAATTTTCCATTTGTAACTTTCACAAGTTAAGAGTGAAGACACAATAACTACTAGCTATATTTTAGAAGTTGGGTAATTTTCTGTAGTTTTACCAGGAGACAAAAACTGGGAATTTTAATAATGTCAGCATGACAAAATACCATTTCATTTGCAGCTACAAGACTTGTTTGATCACAAAGATGCATGTGCTCTATCATATATGTTTCAGTGTGTGTATGTTGAGGTGTTGAAGTTATCAATGTAGCTTACTGAGATGTTGGATGATGTGGTCTATGGTGGGCTTGAAGAGGGAATTCATAGCATCTGGATTCATCCTCAGCATCCCCTGAGACGACCATTTAACAAAATCCACACTTGAGAGGATAGGGAGAGGGGAGAGGTGAGAAGGGGAGAGAAAATCACAGCAGTGTATTGCATTCCATTAAACCAAGATCATTTGCAATTAGTGCAAATACCATGACAAGCGTTTGCCAAATCTGTATAAGATATATATTTGATGTTTAGTGCAATGTACAATCAGTTTATAATCTTTATAACATAATTTTGTAAAAATAATAGCACATACAGTATGTTCATATGATCATGATACTATTCTACTGAAAGTCACTAAACAATACTATTGACTTATGGCACAGTGCTATCTGTAAATCTTACAATACAACTCGTACCTGCTATACATGTAGAAATTAATTGATCTTCCTTACACATACAACTCCTACCCAGAAGTTTGATAATGTTCTGTCTGAAACTTCTTTGCAATGGATATAATATAAGGTGAGGTGTCCATAAACAATGCTAAATGCATCACCTCGAGAATCTCCACACGACCTTCTACAAATCGATATATTGCTCAGAAGAAATGGAAGAAGAAAAGTATTGCAAGGTAACACAAAAGTATTGCACTGTTGATGCGCAGTTAGCTCACTCGGTAGAGTGAACGCCCCATTTGTGAGGCTACAGTCCTCACCGCAGCGGGCCTTGGTTCGACCCTGATCTGCGGCCCTTTGCTGCATGTCATCCCCCCTCTCTCTCTTTCTACCATTTCCAGTATCTTCAGGTGTCTCTGTCCAGTAAAGGCAAAAAACCCCAAAAAATATACTTAAAAGTATTGCAATGTAACACAAAATTATTGCGAGAGAATGCAAAACATATTCTGAGGAAACACAAAATATTGTGAGGCAACGCAAAACATATTGTGAGGGAATACAACAGAAGTCCTCAAAAAAATTCTCGCTGTGAACTTTAGGGGGCTCAGTACTATTCTGGACAATTTGTTTAGGTTGTTTTTTTGAGCTACCAGATAAAATGTGGAATATTCAGTGATGGCGAGCCTGGTCCCATGGACGGTTGCAGAAGCAGTGTTGTCTACCATGGGATCTGTCCACAGAAGACTTTTGACTAGCTTGAGTAATTCATTCAGATACCAATTAAGAACAGAAACGCATTATTAGCTCTACCCAGGTAGAAGTCATCCTCGTAGTAGTATATTCAATACACACACACACAACGACATGGAACTGATGTTGGGATCTCAAATTCCTTAATTAAAGGAGCACTCAAGTTGAAACCTTCAACTCGAAGGTGACTTTGTTTCTCCTTTTTTTTATTTGCTCTATTTTTATTTCATTACTTTATATATTTCCCCCAGTCCTGTCTCTTGAGGCCTATAAGTGCATCTCTCTATGTCTGCTGCCGTCTGTTTGTCTAATCATAAATACTGAAAGAATCCATTGTATCCATCTGCTGTGATCCCATATGTGTGACTAATGTACAGTATGTGCACATGTAAGTGTGTAATGTGCACACTATGTGGGTGATAGTGTTAATGATGGCCCCTCCCAAGGCTTTCCAGCACAATGAGACAGACTGAGTACTTCCAGTTAGGCGTCAGAGAGGCCTGGGGGCCACTGAGGGCTTCAGTTTCAGCCATATAAATATCATTTAAATTCCCTGACTGGGATTTTGAAAATCCACACAGACATGAGACGGGGCCATTAAAATCTAGACTCCATGGTGATCTCAGAAGTCAGTCGTCATCGTACTCTGATTGGCTGATAGTGAAAAGTTAAATCGCCATTAATATCTTCTCTCTCTAACACTAGAGTTCTAATGCTGTGTTCATTCGTTCAAGTCAGGAGGTTAAGAAAAAATATTTGCTTCATGTGGTGCTGCACTTTGCATCAGCCTTGCATTTTCAAACTTACTGTATTTACACAGTTTTCCATTTTTATCATTTTTTACATTTTAATTTGAAACATGTGTACAAGCTTCCTGTCAACTTAGTTGTCCATTAAAATAATGTCACCACACCTCTGTTTAACTTGGTTTAGACCAGTGGTTCTCAAACTTTTGCCCCCCTTCAGAAGCCAAAAAAAGTTCATGTGCTAACTTACACACACCCAGCTTCTGGAATAGAGGATCCATATAACTAGGGGAAGTGCAGAGTATATTTACACACTAAATGAGATGAGACGAAACTTTATAGATATTTTTATATAGAAAATGTATTGTTGCAACAGCAGAAGAATGGGACGCAAGAAAAAGATCAATAAAGTAATGAAGGATGAGGCTGTATTACTATTAAAGCAGAAAGAACTTTTATACGTCACATTACAACAATGTGGAACCTCCTGAAAAGTGTTGTGCACTACAGCTGCTTAGCTCAGCTTCACTCTGTCAGTGGTGCTCCAACACTCATAGTTTAATGAAGTTATACAACCTTGCAGAAATAGAAAAATAAATATATTTGATTTAAGCTTTATATTTAGTCACCTCATTACGAAATATAAACTAGTGAGTGTAGAAGACTGTAGAAGAACCAAAAGTACTTTTCAGAATGCTCGGAATGGTTCAACATTTTGGTAAATACGCTTGTCAATTTAATGTCATGGTTAACTTAGCATAACGACTGGAAGCAGGGGGAAAAACCTAGCCTGACTTTGTCTAAACTGAAAAAAGCCTACAAACGCCTCTAAGCACACTAATAACTTGTTATATCTCACTTGTTTAATTTGTCTGCAAACTGAAATGGTGCTGGAACTATATGATGGGGAACAACAGACGTAACCTGGTGCAGTAACTGTGCACAGCCTCCTGGAGAGAGGTTGCCAGGTTTGGCACCATTGCAATAAGTCTGCACCAAAACCTGTGCTCGCAGAACATATCTGGCATCCTGCATTACAGAAGGTTACAGAGATTATGCTAAACTAGGCTAACAACATCCTGACTCAAGGATACTTAATGCCCAGACATGAGATTTATATTCATCTTCTCATCTCTCAGAGAAAAGCAAATAAGCGTATTTCCTGAAAATTAAAGACATTTCTTTTCATTACTACTATTGAAGTAAATGTATGTGAATGGTTGTCTATGTGTCAGCCCTGCAACGGGTTGGCCACTCTCCAGGCCCAAAGCCACCGGGATATGCTCCAGTCACCCGCGACCCCTAACGGGAACAAGCAGTAGAAAATGACTGACTGACTGACTGACTATTGAAGTATTACTTTAAATTTCAGGCTTTCAAAACTAAAACTATGGTGACTAAAAGATGTTAATGCGCTATCCAAAGACACCTATGGCAACAGTAAAAGTGTCAAAAATGTCTCCATAATGTAAGGTGCAACAGCTCCTGTTCTCTTGTCCAGCATTTTTTATTCCTTATTATTCTGTATTGATATGATGATCTTTTTTTTTTTTTTTACAGTAAATATACAAGAAAAAAAAAGTTTCTCTGATGCAGGTCTTCTTTACGATTCTGACAAAATCTCTGAATGTTAAAATAAAAATAAATGTAGTGCAGCTTTGAAATCTTATTTCATACCCATTTATTCCTCTTTAGGGTGACACAGACACTCATTCCCATATGTCAGTTCAGGGTTTGGTCCTTGGTTTTCTGCATGTACTCACTTGCTCTTGCGCAGAGCGTGTTCCACACTGTGGCCCCTAAACTTCTTGTAGTAGTCAATGAAGGAGAAGGGCAGGTTAATATTGAGGGGGTTGGTTCTGTCAGGGGCCGCTGCCCTCTTCCGAGACTCAAACGCAATCATCAGGTCCACCCAGGCAGCTGGCCTCTTGATCTTAAATTGGTCGATGAAATCCTGGCCAAAGATCTTACACAGAAGCTTCTCAAATTCATAGTCAATCCCGATAGAGCCATAGGGACCACCTGGGAAAAAATCGGAGATTATGATGTCGTTTAAAAAAAAAAGATGTAACCTCAGCTGCATAAAGCTGAGAGATAAAGTGTTATATGTTTATTTACCTGAGGCCTTGTAGAGCTCTTTTAAATGTCCCTCTGGAAGACGGATCTGATGGACAGTCAGGTCCACTGTTCCTCCACCACAGTCCACCACCACATAACGGTCTCCTGCACAGAGAATACACAAAAATGGAACATATTGAACATGTAGCCACTGCCTCTTATCTACCACCACGTTACTGATTTTAGGAACCTTCTCAAGGAAGGTTGGATGAGACTCCTTGTGATGCTTCAGCTTCTTGAACCGGGCCACAGAGAGTACTGCTGACCTACATTTCTGTAGCTGTATTGTCAGCAGCACAGTAGTGAGGTGATGAAAGAAGAGGAACTGGATTGGCTTTGGCAAGGACAAGATGGTGGACAGCAGCTGACTTTGGACATCAGATGAATGCGTTTCACTGTGTGGATCAAGGTCACATTTTAAGCATTTCTTCATAACTACATGTTACAGAACTTAGTGTGGGTGAGCAGCTTAGGGTGGGTTTGCTCTACTAATGGCATTTAAAAAATACCAGTTCCATTTCTATTTTACTCAAATAATATTTTTCTTGAAGTCCAACTGAAATAGTCACAGTTAGTCATCCCCATTGGTCAAAAATAATATTTATGTGATTTTAGCTTTTTCTATTAATATTTCTTATTACTAAGGAAGAAAAAAGGTATTTGGGCTTATATGAGCTCCTTTTCTCTCAGCTTCTGAGTGGGCGTGTCATTGAACGTGTTTGACTGACAGCAGTGCCAGCACGCTGTAGCATAGAGAGACAATAGTAAACAAAGTTGAGCTAACTGTAGCTTAACAGTCCAATGACAGTCAGTGTTGTCTTAGCAGTGGTGTTGAAGAGTAAGGACCAAACCATTTAGCAGACTGATGTTGACAGTTGCAGGTATGTGTTTAAGCTATTTAATGCGATGCCACTGACCCGCTTATTAGCTATCTGGCCTTCAAATGGCAGTGAAGTTTCCCTGTTAGCACAATCTTGAAACCCTTCTGGGGTACTCATTTTCTTCTTAAAATGTCAGTTTATAACATTTAGGAGTAGCTATTGGCAGAAATTGAATAATATTCATAAGTATGTTTTCATTAGTGTATAATCACCTGAAAATAAGAATCGTTGTGTTTTCATTACCTTAGAATGAGCCATTTCTATCTTCATAGGGGGAGCGGATCCCCTTCCACATAAGGTAGCCATATTGCACTGCCATGTTTCTACAGTTGCCCACAATGGACAAACCATTCACTGGCTCAAGATAGGGCCTTTTGCGTTTTTCGTGAGTTTCACGGCCACCGTAGTTTCTCCTACACGCTTAGAACAGGAGAGTGGTGCGAGCGGTATTCAAATGGTTGCAAACTACAATTTCAACGGTAGATGTCACTAAATCCTTCACACTGGACATTTAAAAGAAAGCACAGGTCCTATGATTTGGAGAGCAGATATGAATGCTGTGTGCAATTTACTTTCAGCTGGCCTTTAAGTTTGTCTTATTTAACAATATGACTTAATGGCTTATATCCCTAATTGGACACCACAGAAATGTAACATCCCAACAGGTTACAAACCATGTCAATGATTCATACTTGTATGATCCCACGTTGTATGGTTAATATTCCATTCTTTTGTAACGAACTTTATAAAATTGTTAAGAAAAGTGCTATATAAGTAAAGTTTTTTAAATTATTATTATTATACTGTATATTTGTTTGTTACGTGTTAAGGCACATTACTTTAGGAATTTAGGTTTATAGCAACTGAAGTCCGCCTATCATTTCTATGAGTTATGATTGTACTCACCAAGTTCATTGCTGAGATCTGGGAGCATAATTACCTCACTACAATAAAGTCTGACAGAAATAAGCAGTCAGACTTTGTTGTAAACAAACCAACACTTTATCCTGATTATCTAAACCACTTTATTTGGAGGTTAAACTGAAAGTGAGCGCACCTGAAACGTCACTTATAATCATCCAACAGGGTTGGCAACTTTTTTATTTAGTTTTGGAGTGAGTTTTGTATCGGTGAAGTCAGAAACATTTCATGAGTAGACCTTCTGTGACATTACCAACCACAGGGGTTGGAGTCATCACTCCTAAGCTCCCAGGAATTTTGTTTAAAAAGTTCAGCAGCAAGTTGTCTTATAGGCTACTGCTAAAGCTAGCCTTAAAGGTACTATCATGTTTTTCTATACTTTGTTATATTATGTTATATTTGTTGCACATTTGAGCCCATTCACAGCCCATCCTCACCTACACACCCCGCCTTTCCTTACTTTTCCTCCTTAAAGCCTAGTAATAAGGAACAGGGCAGTGTGGGTTAAAGTGAAGGGGGTTACAGAAACAAAGTATTCCCTGTGCTTCCCAACCACGGTCTGGAAGCTGCAACTTTTAAATCACGATGTTATGATGTTATAGGGCTCTGTGGTCAATGGCTAGTAGGTGGACAGAGGAACAGGTGGATGGCATCACCCATCAGCCCAACCCTAATTTCTATACGCTTTTATCATATTCCCTATCATGCTTAGTTTAATCATTCAGCCAGAAAAGTGGTAAATATATATCAGAAAAGCTTATTCTCTGCATCGCTAACCCATAAACCTACTGAATATCAGATTCTGTGGTGTCCAATTAGGGATATAAGCTATACTTCCAAGAATAGGACTGGTAGATCTATGGCACATTATTTATGGTACTAACAACAGACAATGTTCCATTTGCAAATTCAATTACTACCACTCTGTCTGCGAATCACAGCGCGAGAGTAGGTCTACTTAATAACTATCCCGACATACCCTGGTATCACTTCAGCTGGGCGGAGTGGATTTGCGTTACACAAAACATGTGTTGTGAGATTGTCTGAAAAGTGTCAATTGTGTGACTCTCACGGCCAATGCGTGAGCGTTGGCAGCCTTTCTTCCATTACTCAGGAAAACTGTGTGACACAGGACATCTGTAAACTGTGATGGATGGTTACAGACAGTTTGGCTAATAATTTCACCGTTCACCCTCGTTTTCTTTTCCAAATAAGTTTTTTCTTTTTTTTTTTAAACATGTATGGTTTTGTCTGACCAGTTTTTTTTAGCAACGTTGCTGTGTTCCCAGATCTCAGCCATAACGCTATAAAATAAAACCCAAATTATAATATACCATAGTTTTCCTGCGTGGACTTTAGAACTTAACTTAAGAAGTGGGAGGTAAAATAGAGACATGCATGGCCTCTGTACATTGAATTTTAGCTAAGAGGAACTACTTTTGGTACAACCAACATGGATATCATTCAATTAAATCAAATATGAAACATATGATGAAAAAAAGATACAATTTAATTAAAAATACACGTTATAACCATGCCTTTCTGTAAACACTACATTTTCTATAGATCGTTAGATTGTTACAGTTCCCAAAAAAAAACATTCTCTATTTCTACCAAAATCTAAAATCTAAAACTAGTACAGATTGGCAGCATAGCAAACAGCAAAAGCATTTACCCTAGAGGAAGGAGGAAAGGTAATCATAACAGATGTGTAAAAGAAGAGAAAGACTCTACCTTCTTCCAGCTCCGACCAAAGCTCCCCTATGACATTTTCCACCAAAAAGGTCCGGCTCTGCCGGTTGCGTCGAACATGCTCCTTAGCTGGTTGTTAACAGAGAGAGAATGTTCTGGTGAGGGTGATGAAGGCCTGAAGCTCTGCTGTGTTAAGCTGTGTGGGTGTGTGAGGCAAGCGGCAGGTTGAGATGCACATGTATCCACACTGTGTGCAAGTCTGATTCCTACCGAATTTCTGTGATGTACAGCTGAGTTGAAATGAGTAATAAATAGATAATTTGCCTGTTCAACACATGGTGAACATATGTAGAGTATATACCACTATTAAGATGCAGTCAAAGCCTCTAGGACTATCTGTCTCAACAGGGTGACCAATCATGTTGCTCACAGTGTGAACATGCAGTGAAAGTGAAGGGTTTAAAGATCCTTATTGTGTTTTATCACACCTTAATTTAACCTTGTAAATCTGTTTGAAATAATACATCTGACCTTATAAAGAAAACCATGCAAAGAGTCCAGCAGGTTCATAATTGTACATTCATGCTCCATGAATGGGAAGGAAAAAGCATAAAAGGAAATTTTACAAAGAGTGTTTGAAGTTTACTCAAAGTCTGATGACAAAAACAATCAGTTAAACAAGTAAACATATTTCTGCATAGGTGGTTTTGATTAAAAGAACATCTGCTAAAAATACCTAAACATTCCTATACAAATTAATTATGTTTTTATTAATCTAACAACCACAATATACTACTACAGGGTATTTAACCTGTAGTACAGTGAAGCCAATGTGACCTGAGGTTTACTGGCAGGAAGACCTGGCAGATGGTAAATGGACTGTACTTGTATAGCGCTTTTCTAGTCTTTCTGACTACTCAAAGCGCTTTTACACTACATCACATTCACCCCATTCACACACATTCACACGCTGATGGCAGGAGCTAACTGCCCATCAGTACAACTTAAACTAATCATTCACACTCACTCAGACACCGAAGGCGCAGCTTCGGGAGCAGTTCAGGGTTCAGTATCTTGCTCAAGGATACTTCGACACATGGCCGGGGGAAGCCGGGATCGAACCGCCAACCTTCCGATTGGTGGACGACCGCTCTGCCACCGAGCCACAGCCGCCCCCGCCCCCCCAGATGTTAATGTCAGAGGGACATTTCCTCCTACACAGGGGAAACAATACAGAGAAGGAAGGAAAACTCTCCAACTCTCATTAGCTTTGCAGCCCCCATGAGAGAGGTCTACAGTTAATATTATGTTGGCCTAACTTTACCACTACATCATATAAAAACACAACAATTACCTCCCAAGACAGTTTTAAAGAATTATTTTCCATAGAGCAGTTATATTACAAAATGTTCTGTTGAATCTTAAGTAGTATTAGTAATATTTCAATAACTATCTATCACTATAAAATGAATACATATATTATGAAGCAATATCAGCCAGGACATTAGAGACATTAAATGATGTGGGTTTCGTAGATAACTGGCGGACTTTCTGGGGAAGACATGGTCTGAATAGGAGAGACGGCATTCATCCCACTTTGGATGGTGCAGCTCTCATATCTAGAAATCTGGCTTATTAGTTTATTAGTGGACCTAAACCATGACAACCCAGAGTTGAGACCAGGAGGCAGAGTTGCAGTCCTACACGCTTCTCTGTGCTTCCAGAGCAGTGTCTGCCCCCCGGCCACTGAAATTTATAAAATCAAAAGCTAACAGAAGAGGAGTTATACATAATAATTTAACAAAAATTACCACAGCAGAAATAGCACCTCAAAATAAGAGAATTAAATGTGAACTCCTAAACATCAGATCTCTGTCATCTAAAGCTGTACTAGTAAGCGATCTAATATCAGATTATCATATTGATTTATTTTGTCTCACTGAAACCTGACTGGGTCATGACGAACATGTTAGCCTAAATGGACTGTACTTGTATAGCGCCTTTCTAGCCTTTCTGACTACTCAAAGCGCTTTTACACTACATCACATTCATCCTATTCACACACTGATGGCAGGAGCTAACTGCCCATCAGTACAAATTAAACTAACCAGTCACACTCACTCACACACCAAAGGCACAGCTTCGGGAGCAGTTCAGGGTTCAGTATCTTGCTCAAGGATACTTCAATGCATGTATCCTTGCATGGCCGGGGAAGCCGGGATTGAACCGCCAACCTTCCGATTGGTGGACGACCGCTCTGCCACCGAGCCACAGCCGCCCCAAAATGAACCTAAATGAATCCACTCCGCCCAGTCATATTAATACTCACATTCCTCGAGGCACAGGTGGAGGTGGAGTTGCAGCCATCTTCGACTCAAGCCTATTAATCAATCCTAAACCTAAACTAAATTATAACTCATTCGAAAGCCTTGTTTTAAGTCTTTCACACCCAACCTGGAAAACAGGACAGCCAATCCTATTTGTTATAGTGTACCGCGCTCCTGGTCCTTATTCTGAGTTTTTATCTGAATTCTCAGAATTTCTATAAGGTTTAGTCCTTAAATCAGATAAAGCAATTATTGTAGGTGATTTTAATATTCATGTGGGCGTTGAAAATGATAGCCTTAGTACCGCGTTTATCTCATTATTAGACTCGATTGGCTTCTGTCAGTGTGTACATAAACCCACTCACTGTTTTGGCCACACCCTCGACCTTGTAAATGTAAATGTACTGTACTTGTACCACCAAGCCACAGCCGCCCCAGACCTTGTTCTGGTATACAGCATTGAAATTGAACATTTAACGGTCTTTCCACAGAATCCTTCACTATCAGACCATTACCTAATAACTTTTGGACTCCTATTACTGGAGTATACACCACTAGTCAAATACTACCACACTAGATGTCTATCTGACAGTGCTGTAGCTACATTTAAGGAAGTGATTTCATCTGAATTTAACTCAGTGCTATGTCTTAACATAACAGAGGACTCTTATGCAAATTTAAGTCCGTCCCAAATTGATCATCTTGTTGATAGTGCTGCAGGTTCACTGCGAACGACACTTGATTCTGTTGCTCCTTTTAAAAAGAAGATAATAAAACAAAAAAGGGTAGCTCCATGGTATAACGCCGAAACCCGCAAATTAAAGCTAACATCAAGAAAACTTGAAAGGAAATGGCGTTCCAACAATCTGGGAGAATCTTGTTTAGCCTGGCAAGATAGTCTTAAAATATATAAGAAGGCCCTCCGTAATGCCAGAGCAGCCTACTACTCATCACTAATAGAGGAAAATAAGAACAACCCCAGGTTCCTTTTCAGCACTGTAGCCAGGCTGACAGAGAGCCACAGCTCCATTGAGCCATGTATTCCTGTAGCCTTCAGTAGTAACGACTTGATGAGCTTCTTTAATGATACAATTTTGACTATTAGAGAGAAAATTAATCATGTCCTGCCCTCAGCTGGTGCTGACCGATCTTCAAGCATAGAGGCTTTGGAGGGAGCTGTGAAACCTGAGGTGTACTTGGACTGGTTCTCTCCTGTTGACCTTATTCAACTAACGTCGACAATTTCTTCATCTAAGCCATCAACCTGTCTCTTAGACCCAATTCCAACTAGGCTGCTTAAAGATAGTCTACCATTAGTTAGCACATCTCTAGTAGATATGATCAATCTGTCTTTACTGACAGGCTATGTACCACAGTCTTTTAAGGTAGCTGTTATTAAACCTCTCCTTAAAAAGCCCACTCTCGATCCAGGGGTTTTAGCCAACTATAGACCTATATCTAACCTTCCCTTTATCTCTAAGATCCTTGAAAAAACTGTTGCTAATCAGTTATGTGACTTTCTAAATAAAAATAGTATATTTGAGGATTTTCAGTCAGGGTTTAGAGTGCATCATAGCACAGAAACAGCACTGGTGAAGATTACAAATTACGTTTTAATTGCATCAGACAATGAACTTGTCTCTACACTTGTCTTGTTAGATCTTAGCGCTGCATTCGAGACTGGAACATTTAATTGGAATTAAAGCAACCGCGTTAAGCTGGTTTAAATCATATCTATCAGACCGATCTCAGTTTGTTTATGTTAACGATGAATCATCCGAGCACACCAAAGTTAGTCACGGAGTTCTGCAAGGTTCTGTGCTTGGACCAATTCTATTTACTATATATATGCTTCCTTTGGGCAATATTATTAGAAAGCACTCCATAAAGTTTCATGTTATGCGAATGATACCCAATTATATTTATCGATTAAGCTGGATGATACTGATGATACTGATCAGTTCAAGCATGCCTTAAGGACAAAAAAACCTGGATGACCAGAAATTTTCTGATGTTAAACTCTGACAAAACTGAAGTTATTGTACTTGGCCCAGAACGCCTCTGAGACTCACTATTGCCAGGTATAATTGCTCTAGAGGGCACTGCCCTGGCCTCCAGCACCTCTGTGAGGAACCTCGGAGTTATCTTTGATCAGGATCTATCCTTCAACTCCCACATGAAGCAAACTTCAAGGACTGCCTTTTTTCACCTACGTAACATTGCAAAAATCAGGCACTTCCTGTCTCAAAATGATGCAGAAAAATTAATCCATGCATTTGTTACTTCAAGGCTGGATTACTGCAATTCCATATTATCAGGCAGCCCGAAAAAGTCCCTTAAGATTCTCCAGTTGATTCAGAACGCTGCGGCACGTGTACTGACAGGAACTGGGAAAAGAGATCATATGTCTCCAATATTAGCTTCTCTGCACTGGCTCCCTGTGAAATCCAGAATGGAATTTAAAATCCTTCTCTTCACCAAAAAAGCTCTTAATGGAAAGGCACCATCGTTTCTTACAGAGCTCACAGTACCTTATTACCCCACAAGAACACTGCGCTCTCAGAATGCAGGGTTACATGTGGTTCCTAGAGTCTCCAAAAGTAGAATGGGAGCCAGAGCCTTCAGCTATCAAGCTCCTCTCCTGTGGAATCAGATCCCAGTTCAGGTTTGGGAGGCAGACACCATCTCCACATTTAAGAGTAGGCTAAAGACTGTTCCTCTTTGATAAAGCTTATAGTTAGGGCTGGCTCAGGTGAACCTGAACCATCCCTTAGTTATGCTGCTATAGGCCTAGACTGTCGGGGGACTTCACATGATGCACCTCTCTCTTCACCTCTGTCCTCCTCTCCATCCATATGCATTCTCATCCCATGAATACATGTTACTAACTTGACTTCTTTCCTCTCTCGGAGTTTTGTGCTTGCTCGTCCCTCCCTTCTTTCTTACTGTCACTTTCAGCAGGTATTTTAGCGTCCGGAGATGTATCCGGATCTGAGACTATGGCGACCTGCTGGGGTAGTGCTGCTGTGTCTATGGTGCAGGGGACGAGTGGCTCAGGTCCTGCTCGTGGGGCTCCACCTGGAGCTGCTCGGTTGTTCGTATGGACCCATCATCTTCCCTTATGTTTTACATCCCACACTTTTCAACATAATTATATATATATACTACAATTTTCCCATTGCCATCATAATTGTATACGTTATGATTTTTTTGCTATGAATCTATTCTGTACTTACGACATCTATTGCATGTCTGTCCGTCCTGCGAGAGGGATCCCTCCTCTGTTGCTCTTCCTGAGGTTTCTATCATTTTTTTCCCTGTTAAAAGGGTTTTTTGGGTAGTTTTTTCTTATTCAAATCGAGGGTCTAAGGACAGAGGGTTACACATTATGAAGCCCTTTGATGCAAATGTGATTTGTGATATTGGGCTATATAAATAAAATTGAATTGAATTGAATTGAAAATGACAGATGTAACGTTTGCAGTGAAACATATTAAGTAGAGGATTCTTCAGTGGGAATGTCGATTATGGAAACATCAAAAGTTGACTGTTCCTATTGTGTAGCTGACAGCACTTAAATACTTCTGCTGAAAAAACACTTATAAAATCCTGATACATTATTATATTTGGACTTAGGGACTTTGACTCAAATTCTGGCCTAACATATAGCATCCTTTCCCAACCTTGAGGTCAGGACACCATGTCGTATCACCTCAAATAGGGTTTCAAGAAAAATACAAATTTGAATAAGTAAATATTAAGGTAATTTAAATCCTTCACCAGACTGCACAATGTGAAAACATGGCGTTTAGCTCAGTTGCATATGTAGCAAAGGCAGCGGGCCTTCAGGTGATGCTGATTAGCCAGTTATCAAACTGTTTGACAGGGTGATTTAACCATTAAACTGTGATGTGATCTCCCTGGACTTGCCAAACATGAGGTGCCATGCAATAAAATACTACAAGGAGTTTTGGATTGGAGCAGAATTAGATTACCCAAAAGTAACACTCTACACTTTAAAACTAGTAATTTGCATTAAATCAAAGTAGCGCAACTAGGTTTGCCACATGCAAGCAGAAACATCTTGTTGGTTGTCAACATAGACAGACTAAAATGCCTTTTCATGCATCTTCATTAAAATTCCTGTCTGTCATTAAAACTTGCAAAGAAATATCTAGTTTAGATAGCTGAGGTCGTGAACATTTTCACACATTAAATTGGGGTCTCGAGCAAAGAAAAGTTGGCAACGTCTACATATAGGAATGTAACACCAAACTATTTGAGGTATTACTTGCAGGAAATGATAGACAACTGTATAGAACACCTAGGGAGTCAGAGATAAGCTTTTATGGAACTTTATGTCGTGTTTCTCTCAACTTACATACAATGTGTCAGGTTAGTAACATCACTAACAATTTATTTCAATTCCTTAAACACGACAAGTGATTTAAGCCGCCCAAAGTACCTGGAACCTTTATTCCCAGGATCTAGTTTTCACGGAACTAAAAGATTCGTTCAGCCCATTGCTGTCTGCGCTTCCACCGAGGTCTAAAGACCCGCGAAAATTAGGCAAATTACACCCATTAGGTTACACCCATCACACAGCTGCATAAATCTATTGTTTTAACTTATTAATCACATCACCTGCAATTCAGCACAAGGACCTTTGCTTATTTTAACCTAGGTGGGACGGCAGATAGGAGACTAGGAGGCTGCAGGTACGTCGTTGCTTAAATGATGCGGATCCCCTGGAGTCTGAGAAGAGCCAGGGCAGAGTCCATACACTCCGTGAAGGTGCGAGGGGAGAGTGCTAGGCCGAAGGGAAGCACCCGATATTGGTAAGCTTTGCCCCCGAAAGCGAACCACAGGAACTTCGGGTGTCCCGGAATGATAGAGACGTGGAAGTACGCGCCCTTTAGATCGATTGTGACGAACCAGTCCTCGGACTGAATCAGACTCACAATCATAGGGATCGTCAGCATCCCGAACCTAAGTCTCCTCAGAGAATGGTTCAAGTGACGAAGATCTAAAACGGGACGCAAACCACTGTCTCTCTCGGGCTGTAGAACCCGGTATGCATCCCACAGGTGGGGATTTGTTTTATGGCCCCATTGTACAAGAGAGAATGTATTTCTCGCTCCATTACCTATGCTTGTACTTGGTCAATCACTCTTTCCAAGATTCCTCAGAATCATTGGGGTGTGGACAGGAACCGAAGCTTGTAACCTTGTCGTACAGTGCGCAAACTCAGTGCAACACGCCGGGTCAAGCTTCTCAAGGGGGCAGAAGAGTCCCTCAGGGGAAACAACCGCTCGAGGCTGGTGCATGGGGGACCTGGAGTGGCGGCCTCGGTTACCCGAAGCGCTGCAGCTGTGGGAAATCCCCGAGGATTGGCATGTACATGCCTGACCGCCCCCCAAACCTGCAATGTGAGAGCTGTGGTACCCCGAAGCGATGGAACGATGGGATTTAACCGGAAAGGAACGTCAACAGGTCTCAGTAGAGGACGCAACTCTGACTGCTGCACAGCTGTGCAGGTCTAAAGGCAGCGGTTGCATGGAACTCGCCATGCCCCGTAGCGCCACCGGCGGCAGGGTTAAGAGGCTGAGCTCCCGAGGGCACAATGGGGGAGCAGCCATGTGCTCAACCCTGATGGGGGGGGCACTCTCTGAGGCCCGACGCTCGAGTCAGGGCCTCTTCTGTGAGACCTGCTGGGCGAGAAGCACGGCCCTCAGGTCTGTCTTCTCCCTCTCAGGTCCTCTCCGAGCAGGCTGGAGCGAGCCCCTAGGCCGCTAGGGAGGGGCACGCTGGGCCACACTCACTTTGTGAGCCAGCATGTAAGAGCTGCGAGATTTTGAAGGCTGAGGTGGTCCACCCTCAGCTCAGGCCCGAGACCTCTGGCGACGGGGGTTAACTGTCGTCGTAGCATGGTGGAGCTCCGTCCATCCTCGGATGTGAGGGCTCTGCCAAAGTCGAGGTCCTAAGCAGGTCGGCTGGGCACACCCGCACGCATGCCATGGCGTGCGGACATGCCCCGCCTGACCAGCTGCCCAGTATGCCCTGCCCACTAAAGTCAATGTAGTGTGACAAGGCCTACTAGGCAACGTCGGGGTCTTAAGGGAGGACGTGGCCTGGGCGATAAACACCCCCAGCTTCTCCCCGCCCTAGTCGTTCTCCTTGCACCCACTGATCGACACAGACCGGCGACCAGTCGGGCTAGAAAACCGTGCAAAATACGGCCTGGACCAGGATTTCGACACCTCAGTGTGGAGATCCAGAAGAACGGCAGGTCCCAACGTGGGCGTGGAGGTGTGGCTAGAAGGAAACACTCACCGAGCTACTCCGGCGATGAGTGTCCTGCTGCTCAGCTGGCCAGGCGATATTGAGCCTAACCACCGTTTTCCTCTCTTGGGAAAATCACCTCCAGCAGCTCCTCATGCTGCAGTGACTGGGCTGACGAGCCACCCACATCACCACCTTCCACACTCAGGACATCCAGGTCCTCAGAACTGGATCCTCTCTGCGCGAGCTCCACATCCAGGGCAGAAGACGCTGCAGCGCACCCTGGCTTCCGGATCCCGAATGCGGGTAGACTGTTTCAACAAACAACAAACAGTCAGCCGAGAGCAGAGCGTCTTATCTCTCCTCAGAGAGGGCACTTACCTTGCTCACAGTCACCCCTCAGGGCTGACAGAGCCAGCTCTCCGTGTAGACAGCAGACACAAGTGTGTGGTCTCTGAACACGTCCCCCGTTCCAGTCGGAAGAAGCCGCGATGCGGGCTTCAGGTCCCGAAAACGGGTGGGAATTAGCGGATGAGCCGTGTATCTACCGTTTCTCACCGTTTCTCAGCAGCTGCGGGACCTGCACCAAGCGGAGCAAGCTCCAGAGGAGACGCTCAACCCAAAACAGCCAACCAAAACACGTGAGTTGCCGGTGGGGATAATCCGCGGGCAGGGAGGAAGCACTGCAAAAACCGCTTCACACTCGTCATTTCCACAGAGACCCAGCACACTTGCTGAAGATCAGAAGACTGACGACAACAGTGAAGCCGGCTCCCCTTATACTTCCGGTTCCGCCGGCATACGTCACGTGATGACATTAAACCCAATCAAGATTGGTTTAAGTTGATACAGAGATTCAGAGGCAGTCACGCTGAAGGCGTTCCCCATAGCGTCAGCTGACGCAGCGTTGAAGTTCCCTTGAAAGGGAACCTCTGCTACCAATCACAAGTTAAGAATCTCGCACACTCACAGTTTTGCTACAGTTACTGCAGAGAATATGGTGCAAAACACACATTTCAAAAATGTGACGTCATGGACAAAATTTGCACATCTGCAAATCACTATGTGAATTCATGCAATGAGAGTTGCACACGTGTAGAATATTTTCTCAAAAAGAGGATATTTTTCAGCATAAACACAAGTCAATAACTACAACTGCTTGAAACTGCTGCTAAGAGTCTAAAATGCTCTTTTTTCACTCACAAATGACAAGTTCTGAAAGCTCTCACTTTTCCACCACATATCTCAGTGAAATGTGAAGCAAAACTGATTTGTGTATTTGTAGAGCCAGGGGCGGGCATTGTTCTGAGATCAGAACCCTTTTGGCCAATCAAAAGAGCTCGTTTGGACGCCTGCCCATCTATCGATTTTCCAACCCAGTTTTGATGAAACGATGCCCACTTCTGTATAGCTTGGAAAATAGTGACATGAGCCACTGAATTGGATGAATTTACTGTTCATCAGAGTGTCGAGTAATGGGAATCTTCCTCTAAACATAGTCATACTTTGATATGCTACTACTTCTGCATACTTTCAGCTACAGACGCCATTTCAACTTTATACTGGTCACAAGGTCACTTTCAAATTTGAAACTTTTATTCAGCCTTTTGATATCTTCTACAGTTTTAAATGACAGTTTAAGTTTTATGCTTTTTTCTGTCTTTTTCTGAGTTTATAATGGATGTGTATGGTGTGTGTGTATAATGGGTGTGAGCTAGAGTGTCAGAGCCTTGGACAGTCAGACAGTCAGAGAGAGACAGACATGATTATTCAGAATTAAACCTGAAACTGCTCAAAGTTTGAATTTATTAAAAGTTAAAAACAACAGAGATAACAAAATAGCTCAACATCAGTCCACCAATCAGAACAGAGAGGCAACGTGCTTTGATCTTTACTCAGCCAATCAAAATCAGCTGTGTGTCTGTGTAAACTGCACTGCTGTTGACACAGACTGGGAGAGCAGTGTAAAACTTCCCATCAAACAAGACTCAAAAAACCCTATTTTACCGATACAACTATAGGTGAAATTACCTCACCATCAGCACCCAAAGGTGTTCCTGAACAAGTAGATACAGTATGCCATTTGTGTGGATAAAGGTAGAAAATGTGCGTTGTTACAGTGATTTTTAAAACTGGTACTTTTCTACTTTCGGCCAGAAATTTTGACGCAGATTTATAATGGCCGCAAATGGAGGAGTTGCTTGTCACTCTCTCTCATTTGGAAGCTCACAGAGCCAAATGTCTGATAGATTTAATAAGCACATGTTGAACCAGCACACATTTTCCTACATTTTTGGTGTCAAATGATGCATGAACTGCAAAAATTGACTGAAAAAAGCATAAAAATTAAATTGTGATCATCAAAAACCTGAATACAAGTTGAAAGTCTAAATGGAATCTGTAGCTGAAACTCTTTCTGAAACGGAAAGTAGTTTCCCTCATCTCAGGGTTAACAAACTCAGAGTTTTCACTAAACCTGCTTTCTGAAACAGGGATGTTTGGATACAGAAGTTGTTTTTTATTACTTAGGGGTTGTTGTTTGTTGGTCCACATTTGACCAGCATGATTCTGCTGAAGTTCCGCATGGGTTCAGTTCAAGAAGCATTCGCATTACCGTCTACCCTTTTAACAAAGAGGCCATGTTTCTGCTTTAAAGTCAGCCAGTTTTGTATCCAAACATCTGTCTGTGCTGAGCTCTGATAACCTGATGTTAAAGAGTAGGCTAGTCGCCCCCTCTTATAATTTCAATCTCTTCTTCCATCCTTTCAAACTCAGTTTAAGATTTGTGCAAGGACACTGCTGAGAGTAGTAGGCTATACTAGGCTACACAAACAGGAAATGATATTAAACTGTCGCCAGGGAAATCAGAAATAAGAAGTGTTGTCCCTCCTTTTTTGTAATCTGAAGTATCATTGTGTTTTCTGAAAAGTACTTTTGTGAAATGTTGTTGTGTTTTATGAAATGCTATCGTATTTGCTGAAATGCAGTTTTGTTTTCTGAAATGTTGTTCTGTTTTCACTCTCAGGGCCACCTTACAACACAGTTCAAAACAGTGAGCTGGGAGGAAATTTGGGCCCTATAATTAAACCAGAGATATGAATAATTTATTACTGAAATTAAGATGTGCTTTTGCTAAGGATAGGATCTCGGGAAAGAACCATAAGCATGCTGAAATGTGATGGCTGGAAAGAAATAAAGAAGTCTTTGTGCCTTTGAACCCTCATGCATTTACTGTCTGAGTTTAAACAAAGCATGTTTACCATGACCCGGAGAAACTGTGGAAGAAACAACAGTCAACAGGAGGAAAAACAGTATGTTACAATGGCGATACCAGTGCTGCCAAAAGATGTCTTTAAAGACAAACCTAATACACGCACATTCAGAAAAATGGTGTGCATGATTAATGATCAATGAAGCGTGTGATAAATAAGCATCATCATGGTATTAGAACAATCAGCACCGCTTGATGTCAGTGGTGATGGGACGTACCTTGGGTCATTCCACTCCCTGCATTGTCAGTGGGGCTGAAGCCATTCTGGGTAGTCTGGGTGCCCAGGTCCACCATCTGGTGGAGGCGGAGCTTGCGGCAATAGATTGATGCAGCCTCAGGTTCTAAGGAGATGATCAGCTGCTCTGGGTTTTCACGGGACACCAGACCAGACTAAACGAGGGTAGAATACAGACAGGGAAACACACGTTTAACGTTAAACATAAAAGCTTGTTGTTTCACCTTCTTTCCCACGTATTAGTTGTAATGGCAACATGTTTAAAATGTCCACAATACTATAGCAGTCTTTGTCTGAAGTTGTGTAGGCATATTTTTGGATTCTTTACGCTTGTTTCTACTGCAACCACAACAGACATTAGTTGTGTGAAAAAGTTCTCTTGTTCTTCTTGTCCATGTCATGACTCAAAAAAGCTGGATAAGAGGTCACCAGTTTCTGACATGTCATTTGGGTGTTCAGAGTTGTGTGGTATAAAAAAAAGATGCAGTGTGAACAACACAGTGGGAAATGTGTCCATGCTGACTCTGTGGTCCACTAGACAAGCTATTGAGGTCCTGCAGTCATAACATCTGACATACTGGAGGGCAGAAAACACAGTATTCCCACTCCTGTATATGCATTAATACTGAACGCTGAGTTATTAACTAATGCTGTTGTGAACTAGCTACCTGAATGTCAGGCATGTCACTGTGCCAGACACATGTTGGGTACAAAAAATCTGCATGAATAGAAGAAGTACCAAACCAATATTTTTGGATATCTGCAATTGAAAGCGCCATGGTGGGGGGGAAAGCTACAGAAGAAGAGACCATTGTTGTGGGTAAACTTGAAGCCCACAAAGAGGACTTTGATATTTTTAAAATTTAACTCTAGACATTGTTTGAGAAACAGCATTTGGATTAGTTAAAGAAGGTGATGAAGAGGTAAACAAATTGAGAGTTATTTCATACACTGCTTTTGACATTTAAATAATCTCATGTTCACATGAAGGCTGCAGCAGGACGTGGTGTTTGCTGCAACATTAGCCACAACAGCAAATTAAGAAAGTGACCGCCCTAATCGTGTGGGATGAACCTGAACTCAATCATTCAATCAATATGGACTAGTTTTTATGGTTTTGGGTTGTATAGGGAGTTTTTGAGATTTGGTGTGTTTGATTATTGTCGTTTCCTTGTCATTATAGTCTGAGTTTTGTATGTTCATGGTTTTGAGTTATTGTCCGTTTAGTCTGTGTTTTAGTTTTGTTCTTAGACTTCCTGTTTTATTTTGGTATCTGTCTGTTCCCCTCTGTCTGTCCAGTTTACTTCCTGCCCCTGATTCCCTGATTGTTTTCACCTGTGTTTGTCCTGCACCTGTGCCTCGTTGTCTTCACCTCCCCTAAGTGTATTTAGTTCTTGTGATTCCCTGTCCTAGTGCTGGATCATTGTTGTACCGTCCTACTGTATCTTCCCTGCCTTTTATCCCTTCTGTGTTGGATTTCCAGCGTGTTTCTCTCCCGTGTGTTTCCCTAACTGTTGGATCAGGATTTGGTGGCTTTCTGGACTTTTGCCTCGCTCTTGGTTTTTTGGACTGTCACTGCCTGGTTCCATGAATGTTGTCTGTTGGGACATTAAATAAACCCTCACCTATTCTACGTAAGCAGTCTGCATTTGGGGTCCTCCTTCCCTTCCACTCTTCTCACATACAACAGTTGTGGGCACATCAGCAGCTGCTCGTTATATTTATGATTTACTTTTAATTTCCTCATCTATTTAGCTCTGCACTGTACGTGAGGTGACACCAAAGCAAATGCAAATACATGCTACTACTTTCAGGTATGTAAACACAGTACAGGCGTCAAATACATGTATTTAACGGATTCATGAAAAAAACAATGAAACTGTGTTTTATGTTGATTATGACACTAGATGGTGACATCACTACAGGACCACAATAATACCTGTGTGACAAGATCTGTTGCCTGGTTTGGATGTTCATTAATGTGTGATGCATACTGGGACATGTAGGCAAAATGAGACTAGGTCACTGACCTGGAATGCCCTATCCAATCATTTCTAGCGAGCAGCAGCTTTAGTATTAATTCATGTAGAGTAAGTAGTAAGCTCCTAGCAAGATTTTCTAATGGTTGTATAGTAGTAGTATAGTTGTAAGTATAGAATGTGTCATAAGGGTCACAGACGACTGCAAAACATTAGCTACCATATAAAGCAGCCATAATTCAGTGTTCTTAATAATAGCTGCTGGTAAAGAATGAGGCTTTGTTTCAGAACCACAGACAGCTTTGTTTCATTTTCTTCTTTCTTTCTAAGTTCATTGGTAGGCTCCTTTTTAAAGT
The DNA here is from genome assembly GCA_011952105.1 of Coreoperca whiteheadi. Lineage (NCBI taxonomy): Eukaryota > Metazoa > Chordata > Actinopteri > Centrarchiformes > Sinipercidae > Coreoperca > Coreoperca whiteheadi. The sequence continues at coordinate 25,706,678 of CM022471.1, forward strand.
CCGATACAGCTGTACTGCTTTTACCGTTTGAGAAAGACAGAGGAGCCAGAGAAGAAATGGTGCTTGATGTTAGGGATGGATCAAAAGAGAAAAGGGGGTGATTAAAGTGCCAGAGAAAGGACTGTGGGATGTGTCATCACCCCAGGAGAACTAACGGATGATGTGATCAGAGGAGGAGGAGTGGTTACAGTGGGCTGCTTTTCATTCGTTTCCTCCCTCCCTCTGTCCTCCATGAACAGCGAATCAAATGAGCCAGATCTCCTAATGCTGAGTCACTGCCGACGCCTAGCTGCCCCTCTGCTCACTTTCTCTCTACCTCTGCGCTATACTCACATCCTCGCTCTGTCAGCTCGTCCTACATCCCTGCTTACTGCCCCACTGCAAATAACGGCAGCTCTCCTCCTTTTGTCTCTTTCTGCCCTCATCTACATTCCCCCTCCTCTCTTCCTCCTCTTTTAGCATGCACACCAGGGATGTGATCAGGACAAAAGGATGATATCATTGGGGAAGGCAACAGGAAAACAGGAATCCGGAATTAGTTTTCAAAATCCTGAATGCGTTAATTTGGTTTTCGGTTTTAGAGCAAAATTAAAGCTGTATTATTTTTGACAGTACTTTGAAATAATTTCTACACCTGGAATCAAGAAAAGTTCTACATTTTAGAAAGTAACCTTATTTGCTTTCTATCCAGGAGTTAGATGAGACGATTGGTATCAATCTTGTGTCTCTAATCAATATTTGTACATAATCAATGATTCATATAACTATGTGTAATGTAAAAGGTGTCACTTGTAGTGACAATCCCACAGAGATTTATCACCAGCAGCTTTAAGTGTCGTTCAACCCGCTGTACACTAGCTGCCCAAGACCAAACAACAGCCGCAGACAGACAAAGTTGGTCGACTAGCTGGTGAACATAGTCGAGCATTTCGCTGCTATATTTTTTTAGGAGTTGGTGGAGACCAGAGTTGCCACAGTTACTTTGAAAAAGTAATCTAATTACTGATTAGTGATTACTCCTTTAAAAAGTAACTTAGTTACTTTACAGATTACTTGATTTTAAAAGTAACTAAGTTAGATTACAAGTTACTTTATTAGTTACATTCAGCCTCTGCTGACAACACCCCCGCCGCCTCAACATAAAAATGACAGCTGGTTTTGCCAACACTCACTTTAGTGCATTTTTAACAGTAACGTCAACAATGTATCGCCAAAAATTGCCAAAAAAGTTGAACTTAAAAACTATTTCCTGAAAAAAAATACATGTTTTTATAAAAAATAAAATAATGCCAGTCTTCCTTGAATTCACTTAACATAAATACTTGTTTTTACCGAAGTCCAGCTTTTGTTGTTTGGGTGGTGGGGGACCTTCTGCTGTCCGCTTCGCACCACCTGGTGGGACTCGCTCTGTAAGTCTGACCATGCAGTGCTGCCACTCCAAATGTTTCTTTAAATTTGATGTAGTGTTTTTGTAGCTAGATAACACTTTTGTCGCCACAACAAACCTTAATATTGCCATCTTTAGCTGGCAAACTCAAAATAGTGTCTGTATTTCCAGCTAGAAAATGCACGTCTCTCCTCCCTCCATTGTTTACGTTTGTGTCGCTGCGTGATATGTGTTATTACACGTGATGTGAACTGTCCTCATGCTGAAAACGTGACTTTAATCCCCGAGATGCGAGAAGAAAGTAAAAATATGTTTTTATTAGGGAAAATGAAAAAAATATTAATGCACAGTGACTTGGATAAGTAACTTTAATCTGATTACTGGTTTTGAAATAGTAACGTGTTATATTACTCGTTACGCGTTACTAAGTAATGCGTTACCGGCATCACAGGTGGAGACCAAAACAGAGCTGAATAGTGGACATTTGCCAGGTGTCCAAAAACACTCAGTTTGTTGTGGAGTTCTGTCCCCAAGTGGCCAAAAATACAAAAAAAAAAAGTACGGAGCTAAAGTCAGAATGTGGTTAGCCTACCTTAGCATTAAGACTGAACGGTAGCCTGGTAGTCTTAAGCTAAAAATCACACCAACCAACAATTTTAAAGCTTACCAATTTCATTTCTTGTTTGCTTAAACAGCACACAGAAGTCAAATTTTTTAACAGAAATGTAAAACTGACAATTTGGGGTTTTAGGTGGAATTACATGCTGGAACTTTATCTTTGCGAACTACAATGAGGTTGCCAAGTTTGATAGCATCACCTGCACTCACCGATAATATCTTAAAACCTCAGCTATAGCTGCAGACACTGCACAGAAGTGCTGGGCGGATAAACTGTTTGTCAAAGAATTGTTACACCATGTGTGTCACTTTAACATTTCTGTTGATGTATTGATTTAACACACAAGATACATTGTATACATACACGTGTTTGTAGGTGTACTTTTTTTTTACTTTGAACAGGGCCAGTTTTCCTGTCTCCAGTCTTTATGCTAAGCTAGGCTAACCACGACCTGACTCCAGCAACATTCTTAGTACACAGAAATTTTTGACAGTTAGTCTGTTTGTAGTGTAGGGGAGACACGACCGGTTGTAGTTTGCTATAAAACTAAGATTGCCTGGATTTAAGATAGATTATCCTTTTAAGACCTTCAATTTATATATTTAAATTTTTTAAAGATCAGCTGTTGAAGCCTTGACTAGCATTTTTTGCATTAATGCCTTTTACGGTCTTACCCAAATGTGAATAAAGTCTAGCAAGAATAAAACATTTGCAGAGCCATTTAAGCACATTTTACATTGTCTGCTAGGCTTCCCTTCAATCCATTTGTGGCTGAGCCAATAAATGATACACTCACATCTCTGAACCACATGGTTCTCTTGTGTATCTAGCTTATATTCGATAGCACAACTTGAAATCTTAGTCATGCTCCTGGATGCCGTTTTCATGAAGGAGATGGGGCAGGATACCTTTGCAATTGTGGGGATTCATATGCATACATGTTCATGTAGCAGTCATTTACAGCAGTTTTCTAATGGGATCGGAATCTAAATACTATGATATGAATCTCAGTGTTAAAGAAAAAAACAAAATAGGCTAGTTGGCTTACATTAATTTACAATAATGCAGTGGGAGGACGTACAAGCCAGATTCATAACCTTTTGTTAGCTAATTATACTGAAGATTAAACACTATTTTTCTTTATGTGTTACCACTGGGAGTCATCATCTCTAAGCACAGTATTGATTTTCATTGGTATGCAGATAACACCCAACTAAATATATCCACTGATCCTGATGACTTGAGCTATGGAATGCCATTTCATTCAATATTAAATGAACAAATATGCCTATGAAATTAATAAATATGCCTCTGAAATGAATAAATGAGTCAGTAATTAAATAAATTAGATTTCATTTCATCGGACTTTCATTTCATAATGACACATTTATTTATTTCATGGGACCATTTCATAGTGACACATTTATTTATTTC
>CM022471.1:25710902-25734862 GCA_011952105.1 Coreoperca whiteheadi
AGACAGGAATCTCCATGGACTATGGTGTTTGCGGATGACATTGTTATTTGTAGTGAGAGCAGGGAGCAGGTGGAGGAGAATCTAGATTGATGGAGGTCTGCTCTGGAAAAAAAAGGAATGAAGCTTAGCCGCAGTAAGACAGAATACATGTGTGTCAATGAGAGGGACCCAGGTGGAATGGTGAGGTTACAGGGAGCAGAGGTGAAGAAGGTGCAGGACTTTAAGTACTTAGGGTCAACGGTTCAGAGCAATGGAGACTGTGGAAAAGAGGTGAAGAGGCGAGTGCAAGCAGGTTGGAACGGGTGGAGAAAAGTGTCAGGTGTGTTGTGTGATAAAAGAGTATCAGCAAGAATGAAAGGAAAGGTGTTCAAGATGGTGGTGAGACCAGCGACGTTGTACAGCTTAGAGACAGTGGCACTGAAGAAAAGACAAGAGGCAGAGCTGGAGGTGGCAGATCTTAAGATGTTGAGGTTCTCTTTTGGAGTGACGAGGATGGACAGGATCAGGAACGAGTACATCAGAGGGACAGCTCATGTTAGATGTTTTGGAGATAAAGCCAGAGAGGCCAGATTGAGGTGGTTTGGACATGTTCAGAGGAGAGACTGTGAATATATTGGTAGAAGGATGCTGAGGTTGGAGCTGCCAGGCAGGAGGTCTAGAGGAAGACCAAAGAGGAGATTTATGGATGTACTGAGAGAGGACATGAAGTTAATTGGTGTGAGTGAAGAGGATGCAGAGGACAGGGTTAGATGGAGGCGCATGATTCGCTGTGGCGACCCCTGAAAGGGAGCAGCCGAAAGGAAAAGAAGAAGAACTAGATAACTAAAAAACATTTTATAGAATCAAATGGGTGATCACATTGTTCCTGTAACCCCTTCCAACATTGTTTAAATGTGTAATGTGTTACCTTGTTGGTCCTGAGGTTAACTGCAGTATTGGTGGAGGGTTCATTATTGTGTTTTTCTATCACTCTCGGTAGTTCTCCTTCCTTCTCTTCTCTCTCTTTATTGAGGACTGTCTGACTCACTACGTATGTCCTCCACCACAGTGTGTAGGTCACTGTATGGTTGTGTATGGCACGTATGACTGCGAGTCTTGATTACTGTGTGACACTGCAGCAGCCCTGAGCATCCACCTCTCTCTCTCTCTCTTTACAAAGAATGTTCTAACACAGACATCATTTTACCTAACCTTCACAATAGATGCTGTCATTCAGCCATTCTCAGTATATGGTTATAATTTCATTCACGGTTTGGAAACAGTTATTTGCAAACGTGTTGTGTTCAAACTAGAAAACAAAACAAACAAAACAAATGTGAATGAAGCTTCTTAGCCTACCTTATAGGCAGCTTCCCTCATGAACTGCTTTGCAGGCATTTTCCAGATGGCAGGAACAGTGATCACCCATCTCACATCATTGTTGTCAAACTCGCCGCCTGTCTGATCACTCAGCTCCTGCAGGAGAAAAAAAAAATCAACCACACCCAACATGTTAGAAAACACATGGGCAGGGTTAGTGTGACACTGTGGGCTCAGACCAATTGGGTTAAATATTTTAAAATTCATAAACAAGAATTACTGGGTCAGATTAATTGTCACAGGTTACCTGCACTTGTCAGATTAGGTATTTTTGAATACTATATTGAACATAACCAACTGGAGCAAACTGAACATTGGCTTCAGAGTATAGTTATAAGATTATCAAAATAGAAAATGCACTGTGTGTGTAATACAACAGATGATACTGTACATGACAACTGACAGGGGTATGTTACCTTTAGTGCTTGCTCCTTAAAAAAGGCCAACGCATATGCAAAGATATCCAGAGCTTTCACTCGCTTCCCGTTGGCAGCTTGGAGGTCTGTGTCGATGGACAGATTCTGATTGCAGGGACAAGACGTTAAAGTTAGAGTTGAATGAAGGACATAAAATCAAAACACATTGCAGATGAACAGTACATAGACTCATTCATCATATGAAGAGGGGATATGATGTCTAGATTTGCAATTATATTTTCAGCTGTCTTTTGTGTGGATCTGACATAGTGCTGATCTGTGACACTGCTCAGTATAGTTTTTTTCCTAGTAGAAGGGCCTAAAGATGATGATTTTGGTCAGTCAGTTGGTCATCAGTCGTCATAAAGCATTGATCTAACACCAAAACAGTGTATCTCAATAGCCAGCAGCCAGACTGTCATAAAATATTCACGGTCACCAGAGGATGATTCCTAATGGTTTTGGTGACCCAGTGACCTTTTCTCTAGCTCCATCATCAAGCTTAATGAAGTCTATATTTTTCATATCATTAACAAATCCCATGAAAAGACCAAAACCAACCAAGTGTTGGGGCATCTCTCAAGACTTCTATACCCTGTCTGTGGCTCTCAGCCCTAAGCGTATTGGTTTTTACTGAAGATGTAAATCCTTAAAAAAACAGCTCACAAATATATAGTTTCATTTTTAAAAAGGGCTCAGTAATTTCCTAAAACCACTCGTCACGGTAGTTTTCATCAAATGTTACTTCAACAGGAGGAAATAGTGGCTTTGTTGGGGACTATTTTTAGCTGCGGATGAATCCACATTTTCTGCTCTAGTGAATATTTGGGGCAGCAGGACTGTGAATGTGAGATTGTATTCAAATAAACTACAGTGTGTGTGTTCATAGTAGTGATGGAACATGGGCGGAATAAGATAGATCAGGCATTGGATACACACATTACTTGTTAGTAGGATCAGTTAATTGTTGGTTTGGGTCTGTACATGGGATTTATTGACAGTAATATAAATATAGAACATTGCCATTGCCTTAACCTTTCAGTGTGAACTTTGGTCAGAAGACATTTCTGTAATGAAGAAATTCAGCAGGTATTTCTGCCTCCGGAGATGCAGAGCCTGGATCTGTGATTGCGGGAAACCTGCTGGGGCAGTGCTACTGTGTCAGTGGTGGAGGAGAGGTGGTGTGGCTCGGTTCCTGCTCGGTGGGCATCACCTGTAGCTGCTCATTTGTCCTTCTGGATCCATCCTCTTCCCTTATATTTTACAATTTACACTTTTCATCATAATTATATAAATACAATTTCAGCATTTTCATCATAATTGTATACTATGATTTCTGAATCCGTCCTCTACACTTGTGTTTTACAACCTACATTTTGTCATTATAAGTGTATATACTGTGATCTTCTGTTGTGAATATATTCTGTACACACGACATCTGTTGCATGTCTGTCCAACCTGGGAGAGGGATCCCTCCTCTGTTGCTCTTCTTGAGGTTTCTTTAATTTTTTCCACGTTAAAAGGGTTTTTGGGTAGTTTTTCCTTATTCGCATCGAGGGTCTAAGGACAGAGGGTGTTGTATGTTGTACAGATTGTAAAGCCCTTTGAGCCAAATTGTGATTTGTGATATTGGGCTATATAAATAAAATTTAATTGAATAATACTATCATTATAGAAATGGAAAGAATAAAAATTAAGAATTATGTGCAGTATGTCTACTTGATTATAAACACACAGTCGAGGCAACTTCCACTATGTTTTTATTCTATTTTAGGTACTTTTTTATTTTCCTTTTATATAGAGTGTGAAAGCACTTTGAGTAGTTGGAAGACTAGAAAGGCGCTATACAAGTACAGTCCATTTACCATGGACCCATAATGATGGGTTGTAGTGAAGACAGCAGCCTCTAGCTAGCCGATAGTGGGATGTTAGATTAATAGTGTGCCAGTCTCCACTTAAATACTGAATACTCCATGAAACATATTCTTGTCAGGGTGGAGCAGAATTTACATTATCATGCCTCCTATGGCGTTGATATTAGTCTCAAAACCGGCAAACATAAAAACCAGGCGCGTGCAAGTGTTATGAGTGCACTGAACAGTATCCACGACTGGAAAACCATCCTTGTGAAGGAGCATTTCTGCTCCGCAAGCACGAGGCTGTGACGAGCGTGACCTTGACCCTCCCTACGCACTCACAACTGCTCAACGCTGGCTCGCTCATCAAGTTTTGGAAAGTTTAGAGGCATTGATGGAACTGAACATGACCTTTGATGGCTGTTTAGTTTGACCACTGACACAGTCGAAGACAGGCAGTTGCTAGCACTGACCTTAATGTTGGCATTGGGTCTACATTCTTTTGTAGCAATTGTACACTACATAGATCATACAGTATATGACACTGCTGTCAACACAAATACATTTTGGTTATGCACAATTTACTTGTTTAAAGGGCATGTAGAGGTGGTTTTTCCTCACATTACCTCCTTTTTCTCCAACATCATCTTCTTGGTGATTCATGATTGAAAAAAAGGGGTCAGGGACTGGCCACAGACTGTGGGTGTTGCAAGTGACCAATCAGAGCAGGGGAGACATAAGCCACTGTCTATTCCATCCCCACCTCCAGTCTCAAAAGTCAACTCGACGATCGTGCGAGTTTTGAGCAGTTGCGAGCACGTAGGGAGGGTCGAGCGAGTGCTCACCATACCACAGCAGACACAGAGGCAGAATGCTGATGGTAACAGCGTCATCCAGATGATGTCCGGGAGATAATTATGGGCAGTAAGGGACCCCTGGGCCACAAGCCACTGGCAGAAATGTTTCCCACATGGCAACAATTTGACAAAATCAACAGTGTGCTGCAACACGTACTTAAAATCAGTCAAAATGAGTCACTGGGTGATGATGATGGTGTGTGCTTGTACTGCTGCTTGGCATGCATGCAAGAAGAGTAAACTGGAACACTGCATTAAATCACTGCGTGTATGTTTGTATCCTTACTGCAGTAGTGTGAAGCTTCATTTTGAATTTTTCCAGGTAGAGCCAGTGTTTGGACTCGCTGGGGTCCAGGTCATGGTAGAAGTCACGTGCTGCGTAGCCAAAGCTGTGGAACTTCCTGTCTGGGGTCAGCAGGATTGTGGTTGGAGTCTTCTGATTGGACACACCAGGGTCCCCGCCTTCCCAACGCCTGGAAGCAGACAAGTCAGTTATTAATATATGTACCATAAATCTGTATTTCCGCTTTTGTATTAATGAAATATAGACTTTTGGAACAGTTAGCACCTTGAAAATGTCAGCTGAATAATAACATCCCAGATTAAACTCTTTTGACACTTTCCACCGACTGCACATGCAGTTATGCATCTATTTCCAGCTATATGGATAGTGAAGTCAGTGCATTTTAATTCATGCTTTTTGTAACATTCACAGTAAATATGTTAACACTTAAATGAGGTTCAAATCAGTCATTACATTCTGTCAGAAAAGGCAAATTAACTTATCTTCTAGGTTAATTGAGCTACCACAGTGTTTCTGGACAAATGGAGGGCAGCTATTATTAGTGTTATCTCTGTTCCTTGGGAGAAGTGTATGATGGGATTATGGAGGCCATCTAACTAAGAGCACCTGATATGAAGAGAAAATAATTTAAAACTGGATGGAACAGCTTTTAGCTGATAATAAATAAGGGGTTGGTGGGTATCTCTTATATTTTTATCTGAAATCCAGAAATCTGTTTTGATTTTGACACAATCTTTGCTAAATGCTTATAGCTGTTTTGCCTTCAGTTTTCTGTTGGTGCAGTGGTGTTTGTCAGTAAATGTGACTATCACTACTAAAGCAAACTATACTGTTCTTTGATTTATTCCCAATAATTGTAAACATGTAAAATGCATCTGCTGTTCTGTACCAGGGAAATTTTACCAGTAAAGAACATAAAAGAAATAATTATAATTTTGTGCTATGAGGCAGTAAAAAAACATACTTATTGCCCCTTAAGAGCAGGCCACTGTCTAAAGGTTTTGTCATACACATATACACATGAAAAAACCCCAAAACATTAGAAACCAGGTTCCCTTTCAAGGGAACGAGACGCTGCGTCAGCTGACGCTATGGGGAACGCCATCAGCGTTACTGCCTCTGAATCTCTGTATCAACTTAGACCAATCTTGATTGGGTTTAACGTCAACACGTGACGCACGCCGGCGGAACCGGAGGTACAAAGGGAGCCGGCTTCACTGTTGTCGTCAGTCTTCTGATCTTCAGCAAGCGCTCTGGGTCTTTTTTAGAAATGGCAAATGGACTACTATAAATACGGTATTTATATTATGAGCACCCAACATGTACACACAAACACACATTTATGACTTATGTTTTTTATTATTTGTTCTCTCACAAGCACACACATTTCCTCAAGAAAATGTAACCTATGTTTTTCCTACTTTTTTGCATTTCAAGCAAATGTAATTTTCATTTCCATTTGCAGGGACAGATGTGCCCATCGGAGACAAATGTTGCACTGCACCTAAGGGGAATAATAGAGGTCAGACATTTCTCAATAAAAGACAGAAGACTAGTTCAAAATATTTTAAATATTAAAAATAACAACTATTTACAGGAACGGAAATTATGTAACAGTGGACTTATAATGAAGTAGTAGAACCCTATATTATCCTCTATTATACCAATAATCAGTAGTCTTGAACATTGCCTGTTTGAAAAATAAACAAGACTTAGTAAGTTCATTACACCTACTACAGTATCAAAAAATATACAACAAATTGTTTTTGACGTTATAACAAGATATTTTCCCATTATTACTACATACAAACTTATCATGTTATAACAAGAAACGTTTACGGTATAACAAGATAAACAGTATATTGTTATAACGTGAAAAGTGCCTTAGGTCGTCTAGTTTCACATACCAGTATCTTTACTCTAGCTGGAAAGTCTGCTACAGCGTCTGAAAGGCAAGTAACGCATACATTTTTTTAACTAATTAAATATTTTAAGTTAATTGAAAAATATATATGTTAACTTTGACAGAACTACTTCAAAGCAAAAAAAGTCATAAAACAGATTATTTCCATGCACCCAAACAGCTACATTGATTTTCATAAGCTATTCGAAACACCTGGAAAAAAAGAATTAAATCTTTCCTAATTTTAGAGATAACATTATTCATCTAATTACATTTAATTTACCTGTAGATGACTGCTCTCTCCACCATGGATAAGCTCTCCACCATGAAAATCCTTGGTCGTTTAAAATGATGGACGTGTCCTCTGGAATATTTTTTCTCCTCTGATACGCATTGCACATGCGCACATCATGTTGGTAGGTAATTCTGAGCGGTAGCTAATTTGGTCAGGATAGGGGAAGCAAAACAAAATATTGTCATTGAAACTAAAAAAAGTCAGCGACAATTGGCTTTTTTCCATCATTCTGTGAGCAAGCATAATCTGATTTTATGCTGCACACGGCATGAGTCTGCGAACCGCAGGGCAGAGTGAAAGGAGTCTGTTACCTCGCTGAGAAGTTGGAGATGTGCAGCCTGTTGCCTGCAGCTCTTCATCTAACAGCTCACTGCATTATTTCAAACCGATCCGCTCGCAAAAAATGGTGAAAATGGCCGATGTCTTGTTTTGTTGACGCACTTTTGATGAGTAATATAGGTCAGTGTCATGTCACTTTTGGAGAGCTGTCATGTCGTCCATCTTTATATACAGTCTAAGCTACAGACACCCAGTTCGTAATACTGCAAATGCAAGGACACCATTTCCCGTTCATTTTATAATAGACATTGGTGCTTTGATATTCAAACCAGTGTTTTTCAACTTTTTTTGAGCCAAGGTACATTTTTTCATTGTAAAAAATCACAAGGCACACTGCCAACCAAAAAAAGGGCTCTTAAGTCTCGCATTGGGTATGAGACACACATATTTCAACCCGTTCACACGCTCACACGCCACACCTTGTATTTCTCACGCGGAAAAATCTCCAGGATAACGCACACCAAGTTGCGCCACTATTAGAGGAATCAAGCGAGTTCCCCATAGAGTTCAGAAGTCCCTGCCACGCACCAGTTAATCTATTAAAAAAAATATAGCTTCCGAAAAGCCAATCAGAAAATAGAATTGCTGTATCCGGGTAAAATTTAGATATTCCCGCCATAACAACGTTTACGTTCTGATTCCAACGACACATTCTGTGATTCACGGGCTCGCTCATTGATTCAGATGCTCGCTGTAATAGTTAGCTACAGAAGAGGACATCTGTCAGTCACATTTAGTCACATCATGTACGAATTTGTGTCATTTTTCATATGATACCCCCATCCCCACCCAAACCCCCGTCGCTGCCGCCGCCGAAATCTCATTCTGAACTCGAGAACCTCTGTAGCCTACATTAACAATATACAGTCATTCTTATGAAAGTGTCTTGAATACGAATCAAATCAACACAAAGAAAAAGTTTACATTTTTCCTTTTGTAAAACTTCTCCATCACTCTCACCGTAGTCTCGCTAGCCACAATGCCACTGTCACTGCCACCTGTCGCATCCAAGCATCAGTAATTCTCTTTTCTCAAAATACAAGGCAATTAGCTATCTGCTGCCACCTGCTGATATGGAAGAGTATGACATGATTACTCTGCTGGTCAGACAGCACAGACACTCGAAAATGGCATATAACGACGAAAAACACTGATTTATACAAACCATCCGTCAACAGGGAAATAAGTCACTTTTTTAGTCATACGCCTCTTGTGTAGGAGACAGGTCATTTGAAAGAGCTCAGCCAGCTCACAGCGGGGATTGGCTAGCTAGCGTCGCGGCAGTTTGTGGAGCTAATCTTTGCTGCTTTGGTTCTATGGGTAAAAAAAGCGCAAGCTGCCGTGGCTGAGTTACCCTCCTCCTGAGTATTGTCTAGGTCGTAGTGCCGGTTAGAATCATAGCTAGGTTATTGTTAGCGTATAGCAGAAGCCTTGAATGATATAGTCAATCAGAGGCAGAGTAGGGGCAGGTCTACAGATGACTCTTCTTCCAGTACAGACTGTATTTCTGTCAGCTCATGTGAGGGAATCTCACCACCTGCTTGGTGTAGCTAGTAACTGCACCTCACATACGAGATTCCTTTTTTTACAGATCTGCTGCGGTATGAATTGGACAAAATTGGAGGGAAGTCACAAATGTCACGTGGCCCAGAAACTAAACTATTTCCATTCGCCATAATTTTTATGTGAAATTAAAATACGTTTTTACGTTTGGGCATAATGAAATTTGTGGGTCATGGTACATATTTATGGATTGTCTTCTGTGGGTTACAACTAATAAAGTCCAATAAAAACTTCCAAAGAATGACTGGTGGATGATTCGCTGTCATCTGCGATATTATGTACTGCTTTCTACTTGTAGAACTAGTATACTTTCTAGTTAACTAATTTATTTCCCATTCAATGAGATTTACACCATTTTATCAGAGCTGACTGTGATCGATTTAAGCCAACATTTGGCTGGCTAGTGGACAAAAGTTCACATATCGAGAGAGCTCGGCTGTACATTAGAAAAGATGAGAGAGGGAAGAATATAGCGTAGATAACAATGTTTGTTACGTTTGGCTACTCACCAAAATCTATCTTTGGTGATTCCAGCCCACTGTGACAGATATTACCATCGCTTACAGGGCCGATTAATTATGTTGTCTTTTGTCTTTTGATTTGACCAATTCATTAAAAAAAAAAGACAAGGACGTCAATTAATTTGCAAAATACTTTACAAATCATTATAATGACTCCAGGATAATTTTATTTCGCATATGTGAGGCATCTACTTCTTGTTGTTTTACAGTGTTCAAAGCAGGTGGGCCACTATCAGCGAAATAATATTATGTCTATGTAGCTCCAGCCCACCCCCACATTTGTCAGTGTCTGCATTGCAGTGCTGGCCTACCTCATGGTGTGAATGCACTCTGGCTCCTTAGTGAAGGCATAAGCATAACCGCTGGACGTGGTGCCAAAGTCAATGGCAACCACCACCACGAAGGAGGGCCCTGATGGTACCTGGTCCGTGTCGTTCTGCTGTACAGAGAATATACAGTTTGGCAGGGTCAGGACATGCAGTGACATATCATGAGACTAGCTGATTGCCTTCAATAAGAGAGTAACACACAGAAGCAATTTAAGCTGTAACAAGCCCATTCACAGTCACAACAGCAACACTTCAAAAGCAATCACAGAAGAACAATGGATCCAGATAAATAAAATCAAGTCCAAAATAGTAAACTAGCATCACTACTTAACACGGACATGAACACACACACAGCAGCACTGAAATAATAGTTACAATTCATTACTGCATGACTGGAACCTGGTAATGAAAAGACCATCATTATTTACTGGACAGTAGAATCATTTATTTCTTAAAGTAATCATGTTCTAAATTATTTTGTAAGATGGAGAGGTGCCTAGTGGCGAAAGAGTCGCTGGTTCAGAAAGTATGTTCCTGTTGTATTTTGTGGACTGTGTCCTATCACAGTTTGTTGCTTCAGTGACCCAATCCGGTCCCCCTGCTGTGGTTTTCTAACATTGTTATGTGAGATACATAAGTGAAGAAGAAGAAACAATGAACAGCCAGTGAAAAAGGGGAAAAGCAGACAGACCAGACACTGTTTGTTTACACCTTCACTGTAAAAACTAAAAGTTCCTTGAATATCCAATAGGGTAACCAAAGAACTAATAAATATATTTGAGGTACCTGAAGAAACTCTTTACATATTATGAGGTTATTCAAATATCCAATTGGGTACTCAAAGAACTTAAAATTACTTCAACTTAAAAAACCTTTCAATAGGATGAGGTTCCTGGAAGAACCCTCGACAACCTATAAGCTCCTGCAGGAACCTCAGACCACCGCAGTGGGTTCCAGCAAGCACTTTTCTTCAGCTCACAGCTTCTGGAGGAACTCTTTTTAATTTGAATGAATCCTTGAGCACCTTGCAGGGTTCCCAGAATCCTCGAGTTCTTTTAAGAACCCTGCAGTTTTCTAGGACTACGCAATAACCCTTTTTACCCAAAGAAAGCTCCTGGAAGAACTGAGTTCCCTTTCAAGGGAACTTCAACGCTGCGTCAGCTGATGCTATGGGGAACGCCATCAGCATGACTGCCTCTGAATCTCTGTCTCAACTTAGACCAATTTTGATTGGGTTTACCGTCGACACGTGATGTACGCCGGCGGAACCGGAAGTATAAGGGGAGCCGGCTTCACTGTTGTCGTCAGTCTTCTGATCTTCAGCAAGCGCGCTGGGTCTCTGTGGAAATGACGAGTGTGAAGCGGTTTTTGCAGTGCTTCCTCCATGCCCGCGAATTATCCCCACCGGCAACTCACATGTTTTGGTTGGCTGTTTTGGGTTGAGAGAGCTCACTCTGTCAGCCCTCGAGGTTGACCGCGAGGAGCGTGAGAGTCTCCTCGGGAGCTCGCTCCGCTTGGTGAGGGTCCCACGGCTGCTGTGGCAGCCCGCGGTGAGAAACGATAGATACACGGCTCTTCCGCTAATTCCCACCCGTTTTCGGGACCGGAAGCCCGCATCGCTTCTTCCGACCAGAACGGGGGATGTGTTCAGAGGCCACACACTTGTGTCTGCTGTCTGCATGGACAGCAGGCTCTGTCAGCCCTGAGGGGTGACTGTGAACAAGGGTAAGTGCCCTCTCGGAGGAGAGATAAGACGCTCTGCTCTCGACTGACTGTTCTCTCAAGAGTGGGAGATCTGCAGTCCCTGTCGGTGGCTCCTGCTAACCTGGAGATCGTTCCAGGCGCAGTTAGAGCCATCCTGCATCCCAGGCCGGGTTATGTACCTAAAGTACCCACTGAGGTGGCCCGGCCGGTTGTCCTGCAGGCGTTCCATCCTCCTTCAGAGTCGGCGGAACAGGAAGGTAGGCTGCAACTGCTTTGTCCAGTCAGAGCCCTGGAGTTTATGTCAGTTCAGACCAATTGCTGGTATGCTTCGGGCCCCCTCGTAAGGGCTGCCCGGCTACCAAACACACTATTAGCAGGTGGATAGTTGAGGCTATCGTTTCGGCATACGAGGTGCGCGGTTTTGCCTTCACCTCTGTCGATAAGAGCTCACTCCACACGGAGTATGGCGTCCTCCAGAGCTTGGTGGTCGGGAACCCCCCTCCTTGATATATGCGATGCTGCGGGATGGTCCTCAACTCACACTTTTGTGAGATTTACAGCCTAGACCTCTTAAATAATCCGGGATCTGTGGCTCTCTTGTCTTGAAGTGTGAACTGCTGGCTTCACACGCTCACAGTCATCTCTTCAGCATGTTGGTACTGCGTTCCCCATAGCGTCAGCTGACGCAGCGTCTCATTCCCTATCAGGGAACTTCAACGCTGCGTCTCGGTGCCATACTTCCGGCATGCCTGTGAGCGGCTTGCTTCAGTCGATCAGAAGGCTGACGACAACAGTGAAGCCGGCTCCCCTTATACTTCCGGTTCCGCCGGCGTACGTCACGTGTTGACGTTAAACCAAATCAAGAATGGTCTAAGTTGATACAGAGATTCAGAGGCAGTCAGGCTGAAGGAGTTCCCCATAGCGTCAGCTGACACAGCGTCTCGTTCCCTATCAGGGAACCATGGTTACATACGTAACCTGGTACGGTTTCTGTGATCAGCATTCATTACTGCATTGGTCTGCTGCAGTGTTTCCTTGGATTGGAAATGCAATTGCAATAAAAATAGAATAATAAACTAAATGAATGGTTAGTTGTTTTTTATATATCTCAGTATGGGAGAAGCTTCTCGCTCTCTGTCATGTATTCATATGTGTCCAAGCAGGCACACGCACCCATATGCACACGTACAGGGCTTAGACATTTTCGAACTCTTTTGAAGTCTTATCTACTCAGTCATTCTTTCAGCTAGAAAGTCCATTCAAATCTTAAAATGTTCCACATCTTTCATACAATTAGGAAATATTTCAACTGTTGAATCCTATTAAAATGTTTTAAAATATTCAACTTTCTTTGAATTTTGTTTTTTTTTTTAAATGATGAATGAACAAAAGAATGATTAGTTAATATTGAGGGCACCTTTGAGGAACCCATGCTGACAGGAGAAGAAACATGTTAGCAGATTATACATGTACTGTCATTTATTATACACAAAGACAATATAAAATCTATGGAATAACAATAGGTACAGAAATGAGTACATGTGGAGAAGAGAACTGAGTAACCTGAGTGTGTGAAGGAGACAGTGGGGTGATTCCAGGGTCACCCATGCTCTTTGCTGGAGAAGGATTAGCCATCGCATCTGTAAAGGAAGACAGAGAAAGATATTCATGTCACAATCAAGCACTGTACCTGTAATTTTGTATGTTTATTCATTAATTTATCTATTTACATGCTTACTTAAAATATGCTACGTACAAATATATTAATAATAATAATACTTTTTATTTAAATAACGCATTAAAAAGGTACTCAAAGGCCAAATTGGCGTATATAAGACAGTATGTATTTCTGGATATTACATTTGAAAAAGTATGGGTTGTCAATTACGTGTTCACAAAATTAGATTCTTTGATTTTGAATAAAGCGTGTAATACCAGCTTCTACAGAGAGTGTTGCGAGACAGTGGGTTGGGGGTTGTTCGTAAACTTAATGTTGCTGGTTTAGCGAGTTTCTCCAAGTCCATTTATAGTGTGTCTTTTAGAATTAGTCAGCACTAGGAGGGTTTTGTCAGCCTACTTTAACCTACTGGAGTTTCTGACAGCTCGTGTACTATGTAATGTGTGAAAATGAGTGTGTCTCGACATCGTTACTGCAGAAATGGACTGACAACGAATCATCTGTCAAATAGTGAAAAGATATAGGTATCGCATAATTTCCACGATGAGGAGCTCAAAAAGGGATGAAAATAATTGTCTTATAATCATAATATAGGAGGTAGAATGATTTGTCCACTAATTACAGGGTTGGCGGTTCGATCCTGTCCACGTCCAAGTGTCCCTGAGCAAGACCATGAACACCAAGCTGCTCCCGATGCTCCCCAATCTCAGCTGCCATCAGTGTGTTTGTTAATTCTCTTGATTTTTTAATGAATAATTTTGCCTATAAATTGTCATAAGATACTGAAAATGCAAATTATAATTTGCAAGAGCCCAAGGTGGCATCTTTTATTTCCTTTTTTGACCAAACCATCAATCCAAAACCCAAAATTCTAACTAATTATCATATGACAAAAAACCCCAGCAAATTATCTTATTTGACAGGCTGACACCAGAGAAAATTTGACATTTTTTAATGAATATTTTATGAAATGTTATGAATACTGTTGCAATTAAATTCTCTGTTGATCAACTATAATTTTTAATCATTTCAGCTCTAGCCCAGAGGGACTGTAGTAATTTAACCTTTGAGGTTAAATAAACTCCTGTGATCTGTGGTCACCTTAATCCTCCTGGAAAATAGAGGATTAACACCTGAACTTCCGGTCCTACCAGAACAGGTATGCATTTAGTAGCACCCTAATTCAAATGACATTATTTCCTGCTTACCAGAGAACGTTTAGCTTATGCAGTGACTGAAATCGGCTCCAGACTTTGAGCACAAAGCTACAAACCATGGAGGAAATTTTGGTCATAATTAAAATTGAAAGTCCAAATTAAAAAATTGCTAAGGTTTAATTATAAAGATTATTATTTTACTACTAGGAATAATCAGGCCATAATTAAACTTTCAAAGAAAAAGGAAATTGAAAAAGCAAATTTAAAATCTAAAATCATCAGAAAATGTAAAGTGACGATGAAAAAAGTGAAATTTAAAATGCAAAAGCTTAAATGGAAATGCTCAAACTGAAAGTTTAAATTGTATAAAGATGAATTTGAAAATGGCAATGGAAATAAGAAAAGGGAAACATCAAATATGAAACTCAAAATGGGAAATGGAAAAGTTTAAAAGGTCCAGTATGTAACTTTTAGGAGGAGCTATCGGCAGAAATGAAATATAATATTCTTAAGTATATTTTCATTAGTATACCATCTGCTGAAAATAGGAATCGTTGTGTTTTCGTTACCTTAGAATGAGCCGTTTTTATCTACAGAGGGAGCGGGTCCCCATCCACAAAGGTCGCCATGTTGCACCACCATATTCCTACAGTAGCCCACAACGGACCTTAGCGTTTCTCGCGAATTTCGTGGCCACTGTAGTTTCTCCTAAAACGCTTGGAATGGAAGGGTGATGCAAGTGGTATTCAAATGGTTGCAAACTGGAATTTCAACACTAGATGCCACTAAATCCTACATACTGGACTTTAAAATGGAAATATGTACATTTAAAGCTTAAATAGCTTAAATAAAAAACAACTATATTTTTATATTTGCAACTTACCAATTGCTATGAGTCCCGAATTGCGCGCTATAATTTGACATTAATTTTTCTTCCCGAAAACAAATCATTTAAAAAATGTGTCCAAAATAATAATAAAAAAAACACAATTTGTGCCTTTTCAAATACCGTATTTGGATTATGCTCCACCCCCAGCCATGGTTTTGCAGTTTAAGAAGCACATTTTTACATGAACCCAATTACACATTTAACCCTGCCCTGTTTTTCCTCATCCCAGACAACACTGTTCCCATTCTCTTTTTGTTGCATAATGCGAATAGCAGTAGTATAGTGTAATACGGGCGTGTAATACGGGCATGTAACAGTATATTGTTCTAATATAAAAACTACAGATCCTCAGTAACAGTAAGACAGCTTTGCTGTTACCATGGCTACCCACAGATGCTTTGAAGTGTGCGAGACAATGTCACACAACCTCCCGTGCTTTGTCATTGCTAGCAGGAAAATGCCTAATGGAAAAGATCCATCCATCCATCTTCTACTGCTTATCCAGCCAGGTTGTGGGGGCAGCAGTCTAAGCAGAGACGCCGAGACTTCCCTCTCCCCAGACATGTCCTCCAGGTCTCCCGGGAAAATACCGAAGCATTCCCAGGCCAGCCGAGAGACATAGTCCCTCCAGCGTGTCCTAGGTCTTACCCAGGGCCTCCCCCCCGTTTGGACATGCCCAGAACACCTCCCCAGGGAGGCATCCAGAAGGCATCCGAACAGATGCCTGAGCCACCTCAGCTGACTCCTCTCGATGTGGAGGAGCAGTGGCTCTACTTTGAGCTCCACCCGAGTGATCAAGCTCCTCACCCTATCTCAAAGGGAGCGCCCAGCCACCCTAAGGAGGAAACTCATTTCGGCCGCCTGTATCCGGGATCTTGTCCTTTCGGTCATGACCCAAAGCTCATGACCATAGGTGAGAGTAGCAACGTAGATCGACTGGTAAATAGAGAGCTTCGCCTTGCAGCTCAGCTCTTTCTTTACCACAGCAGACCGGTATATCAACCACATCACTGCAGAGGATACACTGATCCGCCTGTCAATCTCCCGTTCCATCCTTCCCTCACTCGTGAACAAGACCCCAAGATACTTAAACTCCTCCACTTGAGGCAGGAGCTCTCCACCAACCTGAACCGGGAACAAGTCTGACTTACTGCTGGCAATGCAAACCAAACTCCTGCTCCGGTCATATAGGGAAAGCCCTTAGCAGAGGGCCCCGGACCCCATACTCCCAGAGCACCCCCCACAGGTTGCAGCGAGGGACACAGTCAAATGCCTTCTCCATATCCACAAAGCACATGTGGACTGGTTGGGCAAACTCCCATGAACTCTCCAGCAACCTGGTGAGGGTATAGAGATGGTCCAGTGTTCCACAACCGGGACAAAAATCACATTGTTCCTCCTGAAACCGAGGTTCGACTATTGGCCAAATTCTCCTCTCCAGTACCTTGGCATAGACTTTTCCAGGGAGGCTGAGATTGTAATCCCACTGTAGTTGGAACACACCCTCCGGTCCCCCTTCTTAAACAGAGGGATCACCACCCCAGTCTGCCAGTCCAGAGGCAATGTCCCCAACCGCCATGCGATTTTGCAGAGGCGTGTCAACCAAGACAGCCCCACAACATCCAGAGACTTGAGATACTCAGGGCGGATCTCATCCACCGCCTTGCCACTGAGGAGCTTCTCAACTACCTCAGTGACCTCAGCTTGGGGGATTGACGAGTCCACAACTGAGCCCTCACCCTCTGGTTCCTCAGTGGAAGACATGTCAGTGGGGTTGAGGAGATCCTCGAAGTACTCCTTCCACCGTCCGAGGATGTCCCCACTCAAAGTCAGCAGATTCCCACCCCCACTGTAAACAGTGTGTGCAGGGTACTGCTTCCCCCTCCTGAGGCGCCGGATGGTTTGCCAGAATTTCTTTGAGGCCAACCGATAGTCCTTCTCCATGGTCTCACCAAACTCCTCCCAGACCCGGGTTTTTGCCTCTAAAGCTCGCTTGGCCCTCCGGTAACTTTCAGCTGCTTCCGGAGTCCCCCAAGCCAACCAGACTCGATAGGACTCCTTCTTCAGCTTGACGGCATCCCTTACTTTCCAGGGTCCACCACCGCGTTCGGGGGTTGCCGTCACAACAGGCCACAGCTCCGAGCGGCCACGTTGACAATGGAGGTGGAGAACATTGTCCACTCAATGTCTCCAGCCTCCCTCGGGATCTGGTTGAAGCTCTGCCAGAGATGGGAGTTGAAGATCTCTCTGACCCGAGACTCTGCCAAACCTTTCCAGCAGACCCTCACAGCGCGTTTGGGTCTGCCAAGTCTGTTCAACTTCCTCCCCCGCCATCAGATCTAATTCACCACCAGGTGGTGATCAGTTGACAGCTCCGCCCCTCTCTTCACCCGAGTGTCCAAGACATACGACCGGAGGTCGGATGAAACAACCACAAAGTCGATCATCGACCTCCGACCTAGGGTGTCCAGGTGCCACGTGCACTGATAGACACCCTTCTGCTTGAACATGGTGTTCGTTATGGACTCGTGACTAGAACAGAAGGCCAATAACAGAACACCACTCGGGTTCAGGTCGGGGGGGGCGTTCCTCCCAATTACGCAGCTCCAGGTGTCACTGTCGATACCCACGTGAGCGTTGTTAATGGAAAAGATGAAATTTAAAATGCCAAAAATATGTATTAACTTTATTTCCATTTAAACTTTTCCATTTGCCATTTCGAGTTTCATATAGATTTTTCCCTTTTCTTATTTCCTTTGCCATTTCCAATTTCATCTTTACAATTTAAGCTTTCAGTTTGAGCACTTCCATTTAAGCTTTTCATTTTAAATTTAACTCTTTTGTCAGTTTACGTTTTCAAATGGTCATTTTACATTTTAAATTTGCTTTTTCAATTTCTTTTTTTAAGTTTAATTACGGACTGATTATTCCTAGTAGTGTAACAAACAACATAATCTCTTTAGTTTTGCCTGTTTTAATTTACTATTTGGACTTTTATCCCCAATAACAAACACACTTATTGGAATTGCTAATGAAACTGAGCAGAACAAGTTGCTATCGAGGCTGATTGGTCAGGTGGTTAAAAATGTTCTTTTGATTTGATTTCGGTCTGATCCCTGTAGCTAGCCAGAGGCTTTTTCGAATGAGAAATAACTGAGGATCAGGCTCAGAAACTAAACTGATACTCTTTTTACACCAAAATTAGCGCGTATATGCAGTTTTTTTAAACGCAGGTAAACTTGGTAAAAATAGGTGATTCGCTCATTTCCCATTGCCAGTGAAAGGGGCTTGAGGAACTACTGTGAGGTGCTGGTTGGACAATGGGTGCTGCCAGCACAAAGAGGCCCAGAACCAAGAACTGAACACCAAATTACTGCAGAGGCTCTGACCCTAAACTCTGGAAAGTCTCGGGCTGTAAATGCATGAGAAGTGAAAAGATGGCTCCTTTCCTGGTGCAGAGCTACACACTAACAACATCTACTCCATTTAAACATCTCAAAACGTCTGTTGCACCTGTCTTTAAAACACAATGACATTTCAATTGAATTGGAGATTGTCTCCCCATTTGCTACCATCATTTTCATTAGTCTGCCTTAATAGCCTTCACAGAAAGTGTTCTTTGAACACACACAATAATAACACCCCCTCAACGTATTGTAAGTGTCTGGCAGAATTGTCTCACAACGGGACATCATGTTATCCATCCTAGTTTTCCGCCTCACTCACCCCTTTCTCTTGTCCACCCCTACAGAGTGGATGAGTGGTCTGAAGACCCATAATACACTTTGCCAGGCAATTACGGTGCAGAATTACAGACCACCTGTGGCTAGACTCCATCTAGCCACCATCTAGCCCGTCCTTCTGTGGCCCCGGCAGGCCACTCCCGAAATCACCTTTACAACCTTGAGTATTAATTCCCAACAATAGCCATAAAAATCTAATCACGATTAGAAAAATAAAGTGATTAATCTAGTAGTAAATAATATCTCAATCTCTCTTCTGTATTACTGAGGTTTGGCTCAGCCGTTCTTTTCATTGTGCTAGCTCAGTTTTTTTACCTCCATCTAACAAGAAATTTCATTACTGAGTTTCTAAACAGGCAGCTGTCTTCTGTTAATCCCAACTGTTTATCTACAACTTTGTTTTTTTCAATCCTACTTTTAATTCGACACAAAAAAAGTAAAAAAGCAACAAGTGATGAACTCATACCAATCATATTGTTTACAGTGCTTAGGCTATAGGTCACTGTGTGTTACATACGTTACAATCACTTGCTTAAAGTGCGTTTAGCCTTGAAAATTTTGAATAATCCACAAAAAAATATAGTAGAATGAATTGGGTCCATGCTTCATTCTGCTGTAATTTGTATGAAGGTCGAACCTAGTTTTTTTTTTGTTTCCAGTTGTTTAGGGTTAACCCAACATGTTAGCCTAGCCCTAATCCTTTTGTTTCTACAGAGATCAAACACTATGTAACAAAGGAAATCAACATGTCAGTAGCTCATGGTGATGAAGTAACTAATGATGCAGGTTAACTAGTCATCCCAACAGGAACTGACATCCGTAGAAATCACTAGTATTTGTGTCAACTCCACTGCTTTTTAATACTACCTTTTTAAAGAAATTGTTCAAGAATGTTACATACTGACATAAAATCCTCTATTCGTACTGCCAATACAGTGTGGCATTACTTGATTACTGAAGATTTAGAGAGCAGGGGTGGTTAGAATTGATTCTCTTATAAATCTGGCCAGCAAATTAATAATGAATAATTTTCTGGCAAGGCTGCAAAACTGAAGCATTAAAAATGTCTATTCCCATTTACAGTAATATTTGAGCAAGCTGAACCCGACTGTGCAACTTGTCAACATAAAAACTTAAGCTTTGACCACTAGCACCTAAAATAAACGTTTACCTGGAGCATTGACAGTTTCAAAAGAGAGAGAACACAACCGATAATTTTTTCATCGACATTAATGCGACTGCTTCATGCCTCATCTACTAGCTGAAAGTTGCCATTCTGCAGAAATACAGACTGAAGCTGAATTATTCTTCTAAACATGCAGAGCAATACGACAGGTACTCTCAGCTTCTGCGTGGATACAGTCAAAATGTATAGTTTAAAAAAAAAAAATGTGTGTGATCAGCTCCCCTAGGAGAGAACAACCTGACCAGTGGCCCCAGGGTGAGACTTTAAGGCCCCTGACAATAGGGGGGCTTTTAACAATTGAAAACGGGTCAGTGGTAGCTGGAGGAACAAGACTGGGAGTCTTCAGCCATGCAAGCACTTCCTGTGAGGTACAGCTGTGCTTTGAGCTAAATGCTATCAGCATGCATGCTAACATGCTTACAATAACATACATTAAACACCGCAATCTCTATCTCTAAAACATTTTTTACTGATGGCAGTGCTTTAAGATACATACCATGCAACAACATCTCTGGTTCAGTCCCTTTGTTAAATATTTCTCTCTCTTTTCTTCCCCGTCTCTATTATTGAATAAGAGCAAACATGTCTACAATGTATTAACAGTATTTGAAGTGGTCCAATCTGCACCATCTGACACTTGAAAATCGACTGGAAAACTGCATTGCGTAAGGTAATTTCTGCTTAGGCAAGTACTTTTTTTCAAATACAAATGCATATGAATGCAAAGTCAGTCTCTACTGTGGGTGGGTATACAAATTAGTGTGCCAATTTTTGCTTAATTCAAGTAATTCGTGAATTTTATGAAGAGTAATTGGTTTTCCTATTACAACCCTAGCACTTAACAAATTTACTTTTAGTTTTAACAGTATTAACAGCATAGATGAGGGCCTCCAGGGTCCTGACAGGCTGCAGAACACCCATGTTCCACACAGTGGAGAGGGATAACTCAAATTAAACAGGAAGTGTTGTACTCCTTTGAAAAGTCGGCTGAACTCATGTTGACATTGCAGCACTGACTGTGCAGCTGAAAAGGATGTTACGACTCTTATTTTCTCTTCTCTCAGCAGGAGCGGTGACTTCCTGTTGGCCTCGCATTCCATCCATTCCCCAAACGACTGTTATTTAGAAGCCTGAGCCACGAGAACATGTTAGTAAAATGATCAGGTACTTGGTGCTTTGACTAAAACTATCAATCAGTCTAAGTAAAACTGAAAACAGGTTCCTTGGAGTCTCAAAGGCTCACATCAATTAATAAGGACCATGTTCAAATTTCTGATGACATTGTTGCATCCTTTCATCTGCTGGACTAAGGTGACTTTCACCTAGGGTCTGCCTTATGAAAAGAGCAGCTAATCCAATACAGGCTTTTAACCTGCACTCAAGGGAGAGAATAGGTCACCAGCAACTTTTCAGTTACGATGACCCAGACTGCAGCCGCCACACCACCAGAATAGAAAGCAGGCCGGTAAAAAGCATTGAACACTTTAGAACGGATATTAGAAAGCTATATGACAGAGGCACCCTGGTAGGTCACAGGGGAGAGCGCATACCATGTTTTAAGGCGGAGTTCTTACCGCAGCGGCCGGGTTCTCACACTTTAGTTACCGCATGTTTTCATTAAAATGTGTTTTAAGCAAAATTTCAGCAAAATAAAATGTGAATCATGTGTGTTTCCGTCAACTGCTTTTGTGAATATATATATTCAAGAGAACATGACAAAATGACATAATTAATTGAGCACTTAATTGCTGCTTCCCACCTAAGATGGTACTTATTGGGTTTTTTATTAAATTTTTTTTAGCCTTTTTCAATAAGGGTGGGGATACTGAGCCGAGTCGGGAGCAAATGTGACCACTCGGATCGCGAATGGTCTTCAATAAGACAGCAAAGCATGGTCAAAGATGTTGTTTACCATTATGAGGTGTAGGAGGTATGCTGGTTCTTACAGCTCACTGTGGCTGTTATGTCTTTTACCAGTTCTTCCTGCAATTCACAGTATTTTTAACTCTCACGTGACCAACCCTGAAATCATACAACCGTCTTGAGTTGTCCGGTGACGTGGACGCTCACATGTCTTCCCATCTGTACATCCATCGCACATGATGTGAACGAGAACTGAACACAGCAAGACTTTTAAAAATGACGCTTTGTCTCTTGTTTAGTCGAAGTTATGGTATGGTTTGATAAAGGAGGACTACCTCGGGGACCACAATATTGCGGGACAGGACAATTATCCCCATACTGTGAGGCCCAAAATAGAACAGCTGATCACGCCTTGGCACAAGTAGAAGCAGCAGCAGCAGGTACTGTGATATGAAGGTCTATTTGGAAAGTCTGTTTCCATCAGCCTTTATATGATGGAAACATATTCTCTTTTTCAATAAGCCAACTTTTCCACCTTAGCCAATTATAACAACTTTTTTAATATATCTTGGAAACATTTCTGGTGTTTCCACTCAGGTGTTTTTAGGTGCAAATTGAATATGCACAGAAAAACTGGTGGACGGAAATACACCTTATGTTTATATGGATTTTGAACATCCAACATCAAAATGTTTGCTAGGATGTTTTTTTTGTCTTTTTCCTGTCAATCCCTGGATGCTGTTTAAAGGTTAAGAAAAATTAAAAGAGAAAAGCACAACATAACTTTACTGTTCTTTAACATGCTCCTCCTTGCTTGTTCGTCAAATGACAGTAGTCTGATTTCTTGATTGAAAAAGCATCGCAGGCAGCGTGGGCTTCCAGCCAATGATGAGCACACTGTGTCGGTCAATTAGGATTTTTAGCAATTATTTTGTCTGCATGTATAATTCATTTTTGTGGATGAGTTGTCCACTGTATCCGATGGCCTTTAACATCTTGCCGTTCATCATGCAATTACAAACTCTGTTCAAAAATACATTCTACAAGTTGACATCAATTTTGCCCCAAGGCCTACAATGTGCAACTATTCTATAATTCAATCGGCAAACTGTATGTAGTTTAAAATGTAACACATTCATAAACCTGCTAATACAGATACACATAATCTTGGGAGATTTTGATGCACAATAGGAGCCTGTTTCAGAAGACAGTGGTGTCTAAGCCTGATGAAACACAGAGACGGATACAAAGCATGGCATCGACTGTTACCTACAATAGCAGAAGAGGAGCCTCATTAAATGCAAGGTGGCAAACTGAGAGGCACAAACACAAATAGACTATGAAAGAGCCACATTCATAAGGGCGACTGCAAAATTAATTTGGGGAGAGAATGTGCTGTTTCTTCTTCTCATCTGAGGTCCCATTCATTCATGCCATGCAGAGAGAGACTACCCTCCTCGCTCCCAGCTGACTGCATCCACTTGGCCAACAGCCCAGACACACAGTGCCGAGAAACAGCCTGACAACAGCTGCAGCCTCTACACACACATACAAATCCACACACACTCGGTTACAACTATAGCAAACACAGATCTGGGCAAACACACTACAATATACAATGATATGGGTTTTCGAGAATGAATGCCAAAACATGTTTGGAATTAAGCTGCTAATAGCTTGCTCAATACCTTTATATCTAATCATATTTATACAAGACATTCTTTATTGTTGTCACAGTGGCCAAAAGACCCTGGGATACATAAACTTAAACTGATAGTAGTGTGCCATACTAATGAAATTGTTTCAGGTAGGTTATGTAAGGGATAGGGCCGGAGTGGAGTGTTTCTGGGGGCCGGTGTAGGTAATACATATGCTCGGCCTGGCAGATCTGCTCGGGGCCTCGCTGATTTCTGTAAAAAAAACACACAACCTTTATAACTTTATTCACTTTTTTGCTGAAACTAGATCATATTTTATGGAGTTTGTAGATAAACAGAT